>JAJAGP010002197.1:59867-129626 GCA_025084515.1 Ancistrus triradiatus
GCTTAAGCCAGTACATGTCCAGGCCCGTCTGAAGTTTGCCAGAGAGCTTATGGATGATCATATGGATATCATGTGGTCAGTTGAAACTAAAATAGAAGTATTTGGTAAAAACTCAACTCGTCGTGTTTGGAGGAAGAAAAAAAAAAATGCTGAGTTGCATCCCAAGAACACCATACCTACTGTGAAGCATGGGGGTGGAAACATCATGCTTTGGGGCTGTTTTTCTGCAAAGAGGACAGGACGACTGATCCGTGTTAAGGGAAGAACAAATGGGGCCATGTATCGTGAGATTTTAAGCCAAAACCTCCTTCCATCAGTGAGAGCATTGAAGATGGAACAAGGCTGGGTCTTCCAGCATGACAATGATCCCAAACACACCGCTCGGGCAACAAAGGAGTGGCTCCGTTAAAAAGCATTTCAAGGTCCTGGAGTGGTCTAGCCAGTCTCCAAACCTCAACCCCATAGAAAATTTGTGGAGGAAGTTGAAAGTGCATGTTGCCTAGCGACAGCCCTAAAACATCACTGCTCTAAAGGAGATCTGCATGGAGGAATGGGCCAAAATACCAGCTACAGTGTGTGCAAACCTGCTGAAGACTTGCAGGAAACGTTTGACCTTTGTCATTGCCAACAAAGGTTATGTTACAAAGTATTGAGTTAAGCTTTTGTTATTGACCAAATACTTATTTTCCACCGTAATGTACAAATAAATTCATTGAATGTGATTTCCTGGATTTTTCTCATTTTGTCTCTCTCAGTTGAAGTGTACCTATAATGAAAATGACAGACCTCATCTTTCGAAGTAGGAGACCTTGCACAATCAGTGTCTGACTAAATACTTTTTTGCCTCACTGTAGGCCACTCTAAACTGACCTACCAACACCTCTTAAAGGGTGAACCCCCACCAATCTGTGACAGCTGTTCCACTGAAATGACGATAAAACATGTATTTCAGAATGTAGAAAATACAAAAGGGTTAGAAGCAATCTAAAAATACCAGGGGACATGATCTGTGCACTAAATGTTAATGCCCATAAAACTGAGCTTCCTTGATGCTATGGGAATTAAATCCCAGATTGTGATGCTGCTACAGATAAACGAGTACCACAGTAAACCACCTGCCTTGAGTAAAGCCAAAAGGTGATTCATGGTGTTAAAAGTTAAGCAAACAAACACCCGATACCTACCTACCTACCCACCCCATATGTGCCATCCCCAACATGGGTGATGCCACTGGAAAACATGGTATCGCATGCAGTTTGTAGTAAGTGGTGTTTTATTTCAAGAAGCTTTAATCTACCTGTTGAAAATATATGGCTTAATTACCTTGTATGCTGGTTCAGTAGAAGTATGGACAAGCAGAATTCTGATTTAAGAGACCAGTTGTGAATTGTATGTTTTCATGGGTATTGTTCAGATCCACTTATCTCCTGTTTCAGGCACTGATACAGGAGCTGAATTTTTGTGCTTATCTGGGTCTACCAGCATTCATGATTCCTCTAAAGGGGCCACAGTGTGGCAACTTGGCCCGATTCTTGCTGAACCACATCCATACAGGACACCACTCTTCTATGGTAAGTCTGCTGTGGTCTCTGGAATTTGAATACTTTTTGGAATGAAAAAATAACTAAATAAAAATAGTGGAATCACCACACTTGGAGCGTGTTCATCCAGCTTTTTTTTAACTTCATAGAAGAAAATTTTATTTATTTATTTTTTTTCTTTTCTGAAGCATACCTCACACATGCTGAGGTTAAATTATGGAATTATCAACTAAAACATCAATCAATCAGTACTTTTCTTGCTCTTTCTCTGGCTTTTGTAACAGCCTAAATTCTTTGAGCCATGGACCTCACTAATGAAAACGAATATTCTACATCAATATGGTTCCAAATGTCTTGAACAGTGGTTGAGTAATCGGTTTTGAAGGACAGAGCCTTGTCATTGACCTATTTATTTATTATTTTTTTTTTCCTTCATAAATTCAGCTTGCTTGTCATTGAGTTGATCTGGCTTTCCTAAAGAAAAGCTATAACACGTTATATTCTGTGGCAAGATGCATCATCTTGATTAATTCACCACCAAACTACTGCTTCTGTTTTCTATTGATGGAATGAGAACATGTTAGATTTCACTGTGTACCTCTGCATTGACTGTTGAGGTAATGGCTTCTACTTTACTTGACATGTCAGCCCATATCATAAATTTAGACAGGAAATTTGCTTTTCTTCAGTCAGACATATGTTTCTTCGTTGAATATCATGGTCATCCTATTATCCACAATGCATTATTGATTCTCTTTATCCCACTAACTTTCTTCTGATTAGCTGTTAGTGCTAGCTTGGATGTTCTACTGTATATGTACAGTGGGGCAAAAAGTATTTAGTCAGCCACTGATTGTGCAAGTTCTCCTACTTAGAAAGATGAGAGAGGTCTGTAATTTATCATAGTCACACTTCAACTATAGGAGAGAAAACATGAGAAAAGAAATCCAGGAAATCACATTGTAGAATAAAAAAAATTAATTGTAAATCATGGTGGAAAATAAGTATTTGGTCACCCACAAAAAAGCAAGTGAGAGCATTGAAGATGGAACGTGGCTGGGTCTTCCAGCATGACAATGATCCCAAACACACCGCTCGGGCAACGAAGGAGTGGCTCCGTAAAAAGCATTTCAAGGTCCTGGAGTGGCCTAGCCAGTCTCCAGACCTCAACCCCGTAGAAAATTTGTGGAGAGAGTTGAAAGTCTGTGTTGCCCCAAAACATCACTGCTCTAGAGGAGATCTGCATGGAGGAATGGGCCAAAATACCAGCTACAGTGTGTGCCAACCTGCTCAAGACTTACAGGAAACGTTTGACCTCTGTCATTGCCAACAAAGGTTATGTTACAAAGTATTGAGTTGAAGTTTTGGTGTTTACCAAATGCTTATTTTCCACCATAATTTACAATGAAATTCTTTACAAATCCTACAATGTGATTTCCTGGATTTTCTTTTTCATTTTGTCTCTCGTAGTCGAAGTGTATCTATGATGAAAATTACAGACCTCTATCATCTTTCTAAGTAGGAGAACTTGCACAATCAGTGGCTGACTAAATACTTTTTTGCCCCATTTGTAAATCTAATTTAATTCAACCATATAAACATGGGTGGAACTTTGTTGCAAGCAGGTAGTACAGACAGCAGTTAGATGCCTGTTGCTATTTATTTGTCTGTTTATTACCTCATGAAGTGATGTCAGCTTTGTGAATGTATGTGGTTGGTCTCATTCTCTTTCGGAATAGTTTTGGATCAGAGTTCCCCTGTTAGCTCCTGAGGAGACTCGTGAGGATATAATTGAAAATGAGCCCTGTAAAAAAATTGATGACTGCAACAATGAAGAGAAAACCTGGGACTGGTGAGAAAATGGCAAATAATGGTATTTATAATTGTTATAATAAATCTTGCATTCTGCCTTAGCGCTGTCTCTTTGATTCACTTTAGGTGGCATTCATTCAGAACGCTTTGTGACTACAACAAAAGGATTTGTCTTGGTGAGATCATGTAAAGGTGTCAGGCAAATGAAATGTCATCTAGAGTTTATATCACACTAACTCATTTTGTTTGTCTGAAGCAATTGAAATAGGTGCAGACTTGCCCTCTGACACTGTAATTGACAAGTGGCTTGGGGAGCCAATCAAAGCTGCCATTCTTCCAACCAGCATATTTTTGACCAATAAGAAGGGATTTCCAGTCCTCTCAAAAGCTCATCAGCGCATCATTTTCCGCCTATTTAAGGTGAGCGCCATGGTTTTTGTCTAGTTATTTATAATGCAAAAACGGTTTTCCCCACGATCATTCATTCCATGTCTTACCAACTTAATCCAATTCAGTGTCGCTGGGAGCCTAATAGGTAGCACAGAGTGCAAGGCAGGAACCAACCCTATACAGGATGCTAGGGTTGGGATTTGTAATGGGTTTAAATGGGACCCTTAAATAAGGATTACTTTTGAAGTTGATCTAGGAAAAAAAAAAAGTTTTTTTTATCCCTAAAGATTTCAAAAAAATTCTCTTTTTAATCGAAAATGAGTACAAAAACAAACGGACTCGAATCGGAATCGATAAAATGTGATACCCAACCCTAGCTAATACACATGGTGACACAGTAATACTGGGGCAAAATTGGAGAAACAAGTAGAAATTATACATTTCTTTAGAATGTGGGAGGAACCTCGCCAGAGAGAACTCACTCTGACATGGGATGACATGCAAACTGGGGTCTGGATCAAACTGGGGATTTCTGGAGCTGTGAGGTGACGGCACTAGCTGCCTTGTCCACTAGATGTAAACTTGAATTTCTTTCTCTTCAGCTTGAAAGTCAGTTTATATTGACTGGGGCAAGTCGGCACAATGAGAAGGATTTCCACACCTACCTGCAATACCTGGAGTACCTCAATCAGAACCGCCCAGCACCCAATGCTTATGAATTGTTTGCGAAGGGTTATGAGGACTACCTACAGTCTCCATTGCAGGTGAGTTCATGTGCATATGCTTATCTGCCATCTGTATGTGAATCTTGTGTAAAACGTTTGGCGCCTCGCTTATGCTGAGTGTTTGTGTTACATATCAGCAAATACTGGAAGCCATTGTCTCACAGTTGGTGTTTATGTAGGCCATTTTAAGAAGAATCTTAAACGTTTATTTCAGTAAGATGTCATTTTAAAATGGAAGGTAAACCAGATTTTTTTCCTGGTTTTATTTGCTATCAGGTTTTCAGTTGGTCAAGTGTACATATAGTGGTGCTTAAGTTTGTGAAGCCTTTAGAATTTTCTATATTTCTGCATAAATATGACCTAAAACATCATCAGATTTTCACACCAGTCCTAAAATTAGATCAAGAGAACACAGTTAAACAAAAGAGACAAAAATATTAGCAGTTAATTTGAAGGTGAAATTAGTCAGGTCTTTTCAATTAATGGGATGACAATCAAGTGTGAGTGACCACCCTGTTTTATTTAAAGAAGCACATTAAATAAATAAAAAGCACATGAAGGGCTGTGCGGCCCTCCAAAGAAATGCCACACCACACCATTACTGACCCACTGCCAAACCGGTCATGCTGAAGGATGTTGCAGGCAGCAGATCGCTCTCCACGGCGTCTTCAGACTCTGTCACGTGCTCATTGTGAACCTGCTTTCATCTGTGAAGAGCACAGGGCGCCAGTGGCGAATTTGCCAATCCTGGTGTTCTCTGGCAAATGCCAAGCGTCCTGCACGGTGTTGGGCTGTGAGCACAACCCCCATCTGTGGACGTCGGGCCCTCATACCATCCTCATGGAGTCGGATTCTAACCATTTGTGCAGACATATGCACATTTGTGGCCTGTTGGAGGTCATTTTGTAGGGCTGTGGCAGTGCTCCTTCTGTTCCTCCTTGCACAAAGGTGGAGGTAGCGGTCCTGCTGCTGGGTTGTTGCCCTCCTACGGCCTCCTCCACGGCCTGTCTCCTGGTAGCGCCTCCAGCCTCTGGACACTACACTGACACACAGCAAACCACCTTGCCACAGCTCGCATTGATGTGCCATCATGGATGAGCTGCACTACCTGAGCCACTTGTGTGGGTTGTAGAGTCCGTCTCATGCTACCATGAGTGTGAAAGCACCACCAACATTCAAAAGTGACCAAAACATCAGCCAGAAAGTATTCAAGTTACTCTATTATAGTAGAGCTAGCAATTTGACTGCAATTACAGTGGCTGATGCATTCTGCTCCAGTTTAGGAGAAATGACAGTGGCTGAATAATCCGGCTTAGAAACTGTTTTAGGTAAACCCAAGTTAGACCAGACATCTCGTATATCCTCAGAACTCTAGTCAGTAAAACATACCATTTGACCAGGGGTTCTCTATGTGCCTTCAGGCGTATCATTTCAAGTGCCATGAAGTATTTCATGCTTTTTTTTTTTTTGTTTGTTTTTCTTTGTTTTTCCCCCCCACAGCCTCTAATGGACAATTTGGAGTCACAGACATATGAGGTTTTTGAAAAGGACCCCATTAAATACTCCCAGTACCAACAGGTAAGCAAAGCAGTCACAGAGTGCCTTTACTATATAGTCTTTGTTATGCAAATATTTTATTTCACTGATTTTAAAAATCTGTATCTCCAGGCGGTGTATAAATGTCTGCTTGACAGAGTTCCCGAGGAGCAAAAAGACACCAACGTTCAGTATGTTGATGCTTTTTTATTTCTCCTTTTAAATACATTACAGGAATGGGCTGCATAACATCAATTTGCATTTCCGTCCATGGTCCAATAAGGTTGTCCTACCCGATTATTACCTTGCCAGATACATTAGCTGTTGTAATACAGCATTTTTAATCACATGTAACGATGCAGCCTCGGGTGCAGACAGTTTTATTAAAGACAGTGTTATTAAATGCGTTAAATACATCTGTGAGCAGATTGCCTGCTGAGCAGCATTTTGCTCCTTGTAAGCTCAAAGATGATGATGAGCAGGTGTTACCCCTCAGGTGAATTGCGTGTGCTGGATCTGTGCTCCACAATGTGAAGAACTATGTGTAGATCGTGGAATAGATGCTAATTAGTTTTATTTCATGTTATGTATGTCACAATTACACTATATAGTTTCTCAGTCCATAGACATGTCTGTGTGCTTTATTCTTATATTTTTAAACATTTGTTTACTTTTTCTCAATTTTGACCAACTGATCATATGAAACAGATGGTTGGTTGTATTGGAGGAAGTGTGTAATAGTTACTATAAAGGGACTTTACACTTCCAAGCATGTTACTAATAAGATTTTAATAATTCATCAGTTTTTCAAAATGTTATTTTCGCTTTGATGCTGTAGGTTATAACGTGTGACTACAGATGGAAAAAGTTAGATTTAATCTCAATTTATTTTCGCAGTGTAATGTGACAAAAGGTAAGAATTTTGACAGGGTCTGATTTTCTATAGTCACTGCATATTGAGCAGTCATGGATCTGACCAGCGTTTAATGGATAATGAGCTGTTATGGTTCTCTGAGTAAAAAGCGAGACACTGAAGGACATGCCTTTGTTTCCCAGGGTGTTGATGGTGCTAGGTGCTGGACGAGGTCCTCTTGTTAATGCCTCACTTCGTGCAGCCAAGCAAGCAGACAGAAAGTTGCGCGTGTATGCTGTAGAAAAAAACCCCAATGCTGTTGTCACGTATGTTCATTTCACATTTATCTATATGTAATATTTACTCAACTTTTTCGAACATGGAACAAAGAATGCAATAATGTTTTGACATTTTTCAGGTTGGAGAACTGGAAGTTTGAGGAATGGGGAGATCAGGTGACTGTTGTGTCCTGTGACATGCGGGAGTGGACATCACCAGAGAAGGCGGACATCATCGTCAGCGAGCTCTTGGGATCCTTCGGCGACAATGAGCTTTCACCCGAGTGCCTTGATGGAGCGCAGCACTTTCTCAAAGGTACAGTGAACAGTTTATACAATTGCACATTATACACCTGTGCATGAGACGTGTGAGATGGCTTACACTCCTAGTTTTTGTCCTCTAGATGATGGGGTGAGCATTCCCTGCTCCTACACATCGTTTCTGGCACCACTGTCCTCCTCAAAGCTGTATAATGAAGTGCGAAGCTGTCGGGAGCGGGACAAGGACCCTGAGTGCCATTTTGAGATGCCATATGTAGTGAGGCTACACAACTTCCACCAGCTTGCAGACCCCAAACCATGTTTTACTTTTGACCACCCTAGCAAAGGTAAGAGGTGCAATTATGCAGGTAGACACATGCAGTACATGACCTATGTAGACAGTAGATTGTGGACACCTCTTGTAATTATTGATCTCTGCGTTTTCTGTAACACCTTCATAATAGAAACATTCATTACTGATGTATACCTGTGAGTGGCAAAAGTATCTAAACCTTTGCTTTCAGTTTATGATGTCACCTCGTTCTGCATAAATAACTGCAACTAAGCATTTGCAGTAACTGTTGATCAGTCTTGCACATCAGCTTGGAGGAATTTTAGCCCATTTCTCCATACAGCACAACTTGGGATGATGGGTTTTCTCACATGAACTGCTTCCACAACATTTGTAATCGATTAAGGTCAGGACTTTCACTGGGCCATTTCAGAATATTAATTTGTCATCTTTAACCACGCTTTGGTAGAATGACTTGTGCTAAGGATTGTAGGCTTTCAGTCCTTCTGCATGACCAACATTTTCTTGAGATTGAGCTCACAGACATGTCCTGATAGTTTTCTTTAGAAATTGCTGGTATATTTCATAATTAATTGTTCTATAAATTCTGGGGATGATTGTAGTTTTCAGAACTCTGTGTATAGAGGGTTTTTTTTGTTGTTGTTGCTGATGTTGTTGTTGTTGTTGCTGATGTTGTGGTTATTTTTTTTTTAAAGACTTCAGTACAGACACAAGCACCTATGTTGAGCTCAATCGGCATGTTTAAATATACTTTTACACCGAAAGCCATATAAACAACAGATCTTCGCACTAAAAATTGAAAAGGACAAAAAATATACAGGTAGTCCTCGGGTTACGACGGTCTCGAGTTACGACGTTTCGTGGTTACGACGCATCTCCAATTTACTGTATAAAGCCTTGTTTCGTCTTAAGTGGTTTTGCGTCGTAAATGTCATAACGCAAACTTCGTGTTTGGTGTGCGCGGTGGAAGAATACCGTATTTTCCGGGCTATAAAGCGCACCGGGTTATAAGGCGCGATATCAGTGATCGACTGCTAACGGATCTATTTACATACATAAAGCGCACCAGGTTATAAGGCACATGAAATGAAACGAAACTCTTAAGTTCCGTCGGAAACTCAGTTTGGTCTTTACCTGGCGCAGGGCGTCTTCTTGCTTCCTCCAGTTCCGTATCATTGATTCGTTAATGTTGAATTCTCTCTCGCAGCTGCTCTATGACCATGCTGTACTGCGTGACTGATAGTGTTGAGTTTGAAATCCGCTTCGAAAATGAATGAATGAATGCACGTACCCTAATGCTGAAGCACATACCGTATTACTCCGCTATGCTGCGCACTACGGTTGCCGTAAGCTTCATAACTTACCAAGGCCGTGCTAAAACATTTTGACAGATTTATGAGCACCGTGTAACATCTACAATCGGTTCTAGGTCAGAAAGCACAACCAGAATTAATTCATACATTAGACGCACCGTATTTTTAAGGTGCACTGTCGATTTCCGAAAGTTAAAGGATTTTAAGTGCGCCTTATGGTCCGAAAAATACGGTACACGGTTACGCGGCTCATTTTTTGATAATTACTGTTAGGATAGGATAAGTGCTTACAGTATGTTATTTACGTACAATATGTACGCATGTTCCGACTTGCACCGAAAATCGGTTTACGACGGCACCTAGGAACGGATCTGCGTCGTAAGTCGAGAACTACCTGTATATGGAAAAAGAGTATATATGCAATAGAGGAGGTAGTTCCGTTTCCTCACACATCCACAGACCTGTATTAGATTAATCGGTTGCTATAAAATTAGCCCAGTATGAATGTGGCTGACTAGTAATGATGTAACCTTGTTTCTGTTGTGAATAGTCCTTCATGCTGTTACAACGTTAAATAAACAAACAGAACAGCCCGATTAGCAGCAATTTCTCTCTCTCTCACTCTGATCTCAGAAATGTTTTTGTGCCATGATGCATCTCCACAAATGTGTTGTGAAGATCAGACTTTAATAGATCCCAGTCTTTATAGATATCTGATTAAATGCAACAGGGCACCCACTCGCACCTGATTTGATATTCCATTGATTGAAAATATGTCTAATTTTACCGTCAAGTTAACTGCTGATTCTAGAGGTTCACATACTTTTCTCTCAGATACACAACACTCGATTGTTAAATGACCAACTGTAATATTTCTCTCATTTATTTGGTGGGATCTTTTTATCTACTTTTACGACTTGTGAAAATCTTGTGGTGTTTTCGTTCATGTTTATACAGAGATCTGTAACGTTCTAGAGTCCCCAAACTTTCATGTACCAGTGTATTTCTAATTGGGGGGGAAACGGCTAAACACTCCAGTATAAATTTAATCAACCACTACCTCAATTAGTCACTGAAAAAATGTAAGTGTAGGGGGGTAAGAAAGCATTCAGAATGTCATCTACCGCTTTGCCTTTTGTTAGGACAATGGTTTGGAAGGTGGGTTGAGGTATTAAGATTTCCAATTTCATTAGTGGGGTATGACTAGGGGTGTCACGATGCACATAATATTCTTTTTCGGTACGATGCGAGCTGTGAATGAAATACATTAAGATTTTATTTTGAAAAGGAGGAGGGGGGACCCTTTTACTGAGCCTTTTGTCAACCGCCACTACTGAGATGCAGTCATCTGTGTAGCAGGAAAGCCAGCCACAGTTCTAGACCAACAGCGACATCTATTGGCAGATTGTGAAATGGGTTCTGTGCTCTGTCTAGGTACTCACCACAGATTTTAAGCATTGGGCAGCATCAGGTAAGCTTGATGCTGTTTTTGTTCATGTGAGGAAATGGTAACTAAGTTTTTGTAAAGTATTTCTATAGTGCAAAGCTAGAGCGAAGAAGAGTAAGGTGCCTGAACCATGTCCTTCAAAAAAGAAATCGGCAACCAGCAAGCCATTTTCCAATCTTGTAGAGCAGGAAGTTGTATTGGCATCCTTGATCTCTACATTAAAAAAGGAATTAAAATCTAAATTTTCTTCATTTTGTATCGAATGTATTGTATCGTGGAGCAAAACCAGCAATAAGTATCTTATCATGAAATGCCAGTATCGTTGCACCCCTAGGTTTGACTGTGTTCTGTAATCAAGTGCTCTTTAACAGCTCCCCTTTTCCTGCAGATATGAACAACAACAGATACCAGTGCCTACGCTTTTCTGTAGCCTGCAACTCTGTGCTGCATGGTTTTGCCGGATATTTCGAGACCACGCTGTACAAAGACGTTATGCTTAGTAAGTATCACTCACTCTCTGTAGCACAGAAGCTTTTCTGCAGTAGGCACTAAAACTTTGCTTTTCGTTTTAGGTATTAGACCAGAGACTCACTCTCCGGGGATGTTCTCCTGGTTCCCCATTCTCTTTCCTCTCAAGGTAAGCACGTCTGACATGACTTTGCTTTGTTAACTAGTGTCCATGTTTGTGTGTAGAACGCCAAGTCTGATTGCTCTACATTTGCCTCTCTCCTCTCCTGCAGCAGCCCATTCCCTTGTCTGGTGGCAGTGACGTGTGTGTGAGGTTCTGGAGGTGTAACAACGGGAAGAAGGTTTGGTATGAGTGGGCTGTCACTGAACCCATATGCTCAGCCATCCACAACCCTGCAGGGCGGTCCTACACTATTGGCTTGTAGTTAGGAACATGAGCAACGGCATATTGATTTCTAGTTGAAGGGAGTTTGATCAGTTTTATTTACCCGGCCATACTGACATGTACAGTTCAGCACGTTATTTCTGTGCGCTCGTACTGAGTAAAGGCTTCATTCTATTTTTTTGCCTTTGTTTACTCCTCATTATACTACAGGAGTGTCCTGTGTTGCACACAATTCAGCCGTAACAACAAAATCACTGAGTGAATAATGTTGACAGTGTGACGCTCTGGACCATATTCTCCTGGGAAACCTTGGGTCCTGGCATTCATATTTGACATGTAGCACCTACTTAAACATTGTACCAGACCAAGTGCTCCCTTCATGGCAACGGTGTTCCCCCTTTCAGCAGGACACTGTCACACATTGTTTAGGAATGGTTTGAGAAATCTGATAAATGGTTAAAGGTGTTCGCTTGACATCTGTGAACAGCATCTATGGAATATGCTGGACCCACATGTCTGATCCACTGCAGGACGTAATGTGAAAAATCTGCTGTCTCATTACCAGATACCACAGGCCACCTTCAGAGGTCTTGTGGAGTCCATGCAGTAAGAGCATTGGTCGCAATGGGGTGGACCTACGCAATATTAGGCACATGGTTTTAATGTTACGGCTGATCAGTGTGTTTCCCAACCCACATTTGGACTTTTTTATCTCAGCCTCTGTACACTAAATTGTCAAGCTGTTAGGTTATACAAACCGTCTCAAAGTAATGTAAGTACTTAACGCAAATTTGGTATTTCATATAAAGATTTGTCATATGTGAATAAAAACAATTAGGATTTCCTACTGTGGTGGTTGTTTTTGTTGACATTAAGCTCTGTGTTGTTGTTTTGTTTTGTTTGTTTGTTTTTTTCCCCTGAACTTCTTTCTTGTTATGCAGTTGTTACAACTTCAATTCTGTATGTTTTTTGGATGCCGGAAATAAAAAAAAGTTTTAAATAAGGGAATCCACCACATGCACCCCCTCCAAAAGACATTTACATCTAGTGGTTTAGCAGACACCCTTAGCCAGTGTGACTTACAAGTGTCTTACATTCAAAGCAAGTGTGGGTTAAAAGCCTTACTCAAAGACCTAGCAGTAGCTTGGTGTTTGGTGGGGTGGGGTTTGAACGCTGGACCTCAATCCAGTACAGTAATCACTTCACTACCACACTTAAAGGCCATGTATGGAAACCGCTTCTTAATAGGGTATCACTTACCAGATAATGCCTTGAAGGCACTGCACAAAGAATAATGTAACTGTTTCTCTGCCCTGTAACCACTTCCCTTGGTGTACTTTCCATATTGTCTGCAGTGTCTCATGTCTATTAAGTGCTGAAATGGATCCAAACAAGCAAATACCAAAAAAATACCTGTACAGACTTCATGTTTACAATCACTGGACCAGTTGGATGTAACCGTTACTACTCTCTCTGAAATGCTGAGATGGGATAAGGAACACTGAGAACAAAAATAGGATCAGCCCTTGCTGGATCCCGAGCCATATCGGCATCCCAGGGAATGAACAGGCAGTCCGAATGGCAAGGACATCAACTGAAACTAAGATGACCATGTGACCATTCCCACTGAAGGATGCATTCCAGAAGTTTTTATCCAAAACGAATGAGAGTAAATTGCTTAACAAAGTATAGGAAATCTTTAACGAGGAACTGAAACTTCTGAACGAACCAGAAACCAAACCAAACTATCGTCACAAAATGCCTCATAGGTCATACCCGACTGACTCATAGCCATCTACTTACAGGCAAAAACAGCCCAATCACTCATCTCTGCCAAGCAGCAATAGCAAACATCTTTGATAGAATGACCGCTGTGAGATGGAAATTCTTCAACAAAACTTACATAAAGGACGTATGAACATTGCACCAGGGGTGTGTTTGAGCTTTTTTATCACCTATAAATGTGAAACATTTGCTGTAGGATGTACAGTGGGGCAAAAAAAGTATTTAGTCAGACACTGATTGTGCAAGTTCTCCTACTTCGAAAGATGAGAGGTCTGTAATTTTCGTCATTGGTACACTTCAACTATGAGAGACAAAATAAATAAAAAAAATCCAGGAAATCACATTGTAGGATTTTTAAAGAATTTAATTGTAAATCATGGTGGAAAATAAGTATTTGGTTAGTAACAAAAGTTCAACGCGATACTTTGTAACCTAACCTTTGTTGGCCAATGACAGAGGGATGACAGAGGTCAAACATTTCCTGTAAGTCTTCACCAGGTTAGCACACACTGTAGCTGGTATTTTGGCCCATTCCTCCATGCAGATCTCCTCTAGAGCAGTGATGTTTTTGGGGCAACACGGACTTTCAACTCCCTCCACAAATTTTCTATGGGTTTGAGGTCTGGAGACTGGCTAGGCCACTCCAGGACCTTGAAATGCTTTTTACGGAGCCACTCCTTTGTTGGCCAAGCAGTGTGGCAGTTTTTCGATCTTTGTATTGTTGGAAGACCCAGCCACGTTCCATCTTCAATGCTCTCACTGATGGAAGGAGGTTTTGGCTTAAAATCTCACGATACATGGCCCCATTCATTCTTCTCTTAACATGGATCAGTCATCCAGTCCTCTATGCAGAAAAACAGCCCCAAAGCATGAGGTTTCCACCCCCATGCTTCACAGTAGGTATGGCGCAACTCAGCATTCTTCTTCCTCCAAACACGCCCAGTTGAGTTTTTACCAAAAAATTCTATTTTGGTTTCATCTGGCCACATTCTCCGAATTTTCCTCTGGATCCTCCATATGGACATGTACTGGCTTAAGCAGGGGAACACGCCTGGCACTGCAGGATCTGAGTCCCTCTCTGCGTTTTGTGTTACTGATGGTAGCCTATTCATCAGGTCCCTCTGTGTAGTTCTGGGATTTTTTGCTCACCGTTCTCATGATCATTTTGACCCCACGGGATGAGATCTTGCGTGGGGCCCCAAATCGAGGGGGATTGTCAATGGTCTTTTCTTACAGTTGCTCCCACAGTTGATTTATTCACCACCAACTCTTCCCAGCCTGGTGCAGGTTTACAATTTTCTTCCTGGTGTCCTTCGACAGCTCTTTGGTCTTGATCTTGATTGAGTTTGGAGTCTGACTGTTTGAGGCTGTGAACAGGTGTCTTTTATACAGATAACGATGTCTAACAGGTGCCATTAATACAGGTAACAAGTGGAGGACAGAAGAGCTTCTTAAAGAAGTTGTTACAGGTCTGTGAGAGCCAGAAATCTTGCTTGTTTGTGGGTGACCAAATACTTATTTTCCGCCATGATTTACAATTAAATTCTTTAAAAATCCTACCATGTGATTTCCTGGATTTTTCTTTTTTCTCATTTTATTCTCTCATAGTTGAAGTGTACTTGTGATGAAAATTACAGACCTCTCTCATCTTTCTAAGTAAGAGAACTTGGACAATTTTTGCCCCACTGTACTTGATGATACAGATAGAAAGGTAAACAATAATAAGTCAATCAATTAACCCTCAGTCCATTTCAGATTTGAATGGTATTGATTGTATGCGCCTCGTTTATAAAATGTTGCTTGGATTTGTGAGTGCGCTCACACACACACAAACATAATACATAAATAACCACCCAAGCAGTATGTTGTTTCCACTTATAAATCATAACCTTCTTAAAATGTGCCATTAAGAAAAACACATTACCTGCCCGCTTGCTTCCACCAAATCTCCATATACTGTATGGTCCATGCAAATGAGCACATGTAAATGTCTGTCAGTTATTGTTGAATAAGAGAAAGAGGCGAACAATGGTATACATATATTTTGGGAGACATTGAGGTGGAAGTCTGTGAGTTTAAGTGCTTGCATGTTTAACATGGTCCTAATGTTAATTAGTCACCCAATGACATCACCAGTGAAAACCAATGGCTTAGAGGAAGGATGAAGGTTCCATCAGTGTCAGGGATCCCAACCATTCTGCTATGTTGGTTGGTATTAATAGAAGTGTGAAAGTGTTCAATCGTTTCACAGCAGTAACCTGTAATTACTTGTGATCAGTACTTATAACTAGTAAATATTTCATTAGGATTCAGTAATAAACACATTGTTACAAATAGTTTTGGGAACAACAAATGCCAGTAAATCTAAATTTAATCACAATGTAGTCTATATGCATTTATTACGAATCTTAATGTTTTATTTTTTGCTCAATATGCAATATTGAGAAAACTCATTCACAACTGCTATAATGAATTTATTACAGCATTATAACCGAGGCCCTTGTTCATGACTTCATCAGGTCCATTTGACTCCCACTTTTAGTGAAGTACATATCTTTTTATAGCAATCTCCTGCTTTATGCATTGAGATCTTCAGCCGCTTAGAGCATTGCATAGCACAGCACCTGCAGAGAATAAAAGGCTCGCAGAATTTAGGCTCTCAAATAATCTATGCCAGACTAAGGTTTAACGATTCAGCTTCAGTTCTAAAACCTTAGAAATTAAAACACTGCACTAGTGGATCAACTGAACCCATGCCCAACTTTTGCTCATGCTTAGTCAGATTCATGTACGCCTGCTACTGGGTGAGTAATGAATTGCTTCTCACATTCATGGTTAAGCTGTAGCTGATAAACATCTGTCTCACGATCCCTGTTCATTCTCAAAGGTTTTAAGCCCCAGATCTAGGCCACTGGGAAAGTGAACAGCCCATTGTACAGGAGACGTTCCTAAATGAGCACTAATAATGGATGTTCTACATCTGGCTGCCACTGACAAAACTGAACAATATACAGTGGTACAGCAAGGTGTCTAGTGCAAATCTGTCAGAACTCAACCACTGGTACAATCTGTCATCTCTTCAGAGACCGTAGATGTGTGTATGTGGTTCTCAGGCTTTTCGAGAACTGAAAATGATGATTACAGAGCAAATTTTTCCCATAAGGAGTAATGTAAATTGAATGAATCCGTTCCAGACCCACAGAAAATCCACACTGTATAAAGCACTATACGCGTCAATGGAGTTGTAGTGTACAGGTGCTCCTTGATTTATGATGGGGTTATGTTTCGACAAATCCATCATAAGTTAACTGTATCATGAACTGAGGAGTGTCTGCTAGAGTGATCTATACTGTATCATAGTCGAATTGATAAGTAATGATTAGTACGTTAATGTTTGAAACACTTATGTCAACCTACAGTTGGCCAAAATCATTAACACAAAGCTTTTTTTTATAATAAAGTGTTGAAAAATCTCATGTAATTTACTGGAGTAATAGACAAAGTGAAAAGTAAAAGCAAAACACTTACTCTATTGGTGAACTGTTGCTGTTTTCTTTCAGTTTCCATTCGGTTGGCTCTTATAAGCTTTTTAGGAGTCATGGAGACTTATTTGCACTAAGAATACAGTACTGTAGATGTAAAAAAATAAAGAAAAACACAGCGGAGGTCTTCACCGAGCGAATGCTATTGTGTGACTGAATCACTGTGTACTGAAGCATGAATCATGATTCGTGAATCAAGTTTTAGCTGAAATGAGTCTCACACCTTGACTCATACAGTACAAGTTTAAGCAAGGGTGCAGAGTACCGAGCAAACAACAAGAACTGAGACAAATTTTTGCAGTCAGAATGCATAAAGAACCGAATTCGACGAGTTCCGAGGTGGTTGGGTATTATACATACAATATATTATTACATATTGAATATCCCCTTACATATATATGTATACTATATTGACAAAAGTATTCACTCACCCATCCAGATAGCTGAAATCACGTGTTCCAATAATTTCCATGGCCACAATTGAAATTAAGAAATGAAATTAAGCACCTAGGCATGCAGACCACTCCTACAAACATTTGTGACAGAATGGGTCGCTCTCAGGAGGTCAGTGAATTCCAGCATGGTACTGTGATGGGATGCCACCAGTGCAACAAGTCCAGTCTTGAAATTTCCTCGCTACTAAATATTCCACAGTCAACTGTCAGTGCTATTATAACAAAGTGGAAGCGATTGGGAACGACACTAACTCGGGCATGAAGTGATAGGCTAAGTAAAGTGACAGAGCGGAGTCAGCGGATGCTGAGGCGCTAGTGCGCAGAGGTCACCAACTTTCTGCAGAGTCAATCGTTACAGACCTCCAAACTTCATGTGGCCTTCAGATTAGCTCAAGAACAGTGCATAGAGAGCTTCATGGAGTGGGTTTCCATGGCAGAGCAGCTACATCCAAGCCTTACACCACCAAGTGCAATGCAAAGCGTCGAATGCAGTGGTGTAAAGCACACAGCCACTGGACTCTAGAGCTGAGGAGACGAGTTCTCTGGATTGTTCTCTAGGACATGACCTCTTCCTATTTCAACGTGACTGCGCACCAGTGCACAAAGCAAGGTCCATAAAGACATGGATGAGCGAGGTTGGTGTGGAAGAACTTGGCTGGGCTGTGGGATGTATTTGAGCAGAGACTAAGAGGCAGTTCTTCTCGTCCAACATCAGTGTCTGACCTCACAAATGCGCTTCTGGAAGAATGGTCAAAATTCTAATAAACCCACTCCGTAACTTTGTAGAAAGCCTTCCCAGAAGAGTTGGAGCCGCTATAGCTGCACAGGGTGGGCCTACATCATATTAAACCCTATGGATTAAGAATGGAAGGTCACTCAAGTTCATATGCTTGTGAAGGCAGACGAGTGAATACTTTATATATATCTGAGTGAATACCTTATATATATCAATTCAAAAGATCACCATTGGGATATTTTGGATTGGGAGATTTGCATCATGGACGTGCAGCCGACAAATCTGCAGCGACTGTGGGATGCTAAGCTTTCAATATGGCCCAAAATCTCAGGATCCAGTTAGAGTTAAGATTCAAAATATACAGGCTTTCTATTAGTTTGTTTAGTCTGGGATGCATTGCTCTGCTTTTGGGCGTCTGGAAGCTGACCAGTTTATGCACTTAGAGTGTAACACTCGAGAGTGTAACACGGTTGCCAGGTCTGCTTTTATTCTCAGAAACTTCGCTACCTTTGAAATTGGGTCCATAGGCAAGGTTGTTGTTTTTTTTAATCGTGTGATCTGCCAGCCCAGGACTTAAATCCAGCAGTTGAAAAACAACTATCATTGTCTTCATCTTGTTCTATCTTTGTGTTACACACAATAAAAACCTTTAAACCCAGTCTGGATTTTGTCCCCTGATTTCCTGATACTCCAGATGAGAACAGTTACATTTCATCCAGAAAGATTTAGAACAATTTTGGCAATTTCGAAGGATTCTGAACCCACAAGCCTGAGATGCTCCTCCAGCTGAGCCAACTGTGGGCATAGTCCTCAAGTCATTAGCAACAGTAATTACATATACCAGCAAATGAGCAAAGCCCCTTGATTGTTGATGGTAGCAAGCAATTCATGGTCAGTTCATAGTCAACCAAGTTTACAGTTGTACTATGAAATTTCACAGTAGAACCATGAAGGTGCCAAATTACTATCAAAACTTCATAGTAGAACTGTGAACTTCATGGTCAAACTGTGAAAGTTCACATTAAAACTGTCATTAATTCCCAGATTTACTATGAACATTCACAGTACTCTGGATGACACACCTGACCTTGACATTGTAGGATTTTTAAAGAATTTAATTGTAAATCATGGTGGAAAATAAGTATTTGATCAACCACAAACAAGCAAGATTTCTGGCTCTCACAGACCTGTAACTTTTTCTTTAAAAAGCTCTTCTGTCCTCCACTGGTTACCTGTATTAATGGCACCTGTTTGACCTCGTTATCTGTATAAAAGACACCTGTCCACAGCCTCAAACAGTCAGACTCCAAACTCAAGACCAAAGAGCTGTCGAAGAACACCAGGAAGAAAATTGTAGACCTGCACCAGGCTGGGAAGAGTGAATCTACAATAGGCAAGCAGGTTGGTGTGAATAAATCAACTGTGGGAGCAATTGTAAGAAAATGGAAGACATACAAGACCATTGATACTCTCCCTCGTGGCTGGGTCTTCCAGCATGACAATGATCCCAAAACACACCGCTCGGCCAATGAAGGCGTGGCTCCATAAAAAGCATTTCAAGGTCCTGGAGTGGCCTAGCCAGTCTCCAGACCTCAACCCCATAGAAAATTTGTGGAGGGAGTTGAAAGTCCGTGTTGCCCAGTGACAGCCCCAAAACATCACTGCTGTAGAGGAGATCTGCAGGGAGGAATGGGCCAACCTGCTGAAGACTTACAGGAAACGTTTGACCTCTGTCATTGCCAACAAATGTTATGTTACAAAGTATTGAACTTTTGTTATTGACCAAATACTTATTTTCCACCATCATTTACAATTAAATTCTTTCAAAATCCTACAATGTGATTTCCTGGATTATTTTTTCTCATTTTGTCTCTCATAGTTGAAGTGTACCTATGATGAAAATTACAGACCTTTCTAAGTAGGAGAACTTGCACAATCAGTGTCTGACTAAATACTTTTTTTTGCCCCACTATATGCAGATCTTGATGAATAGAGCCACTGTCTGGAAATGATGACTATGCTAAGTGACTATGCTATAGAAATCATCAATAAGAGAGGAGGCAAAATAAGCAGCAAGACTTCTAGTGTATACAGATAAAATAATATGTTGTTAAATAACTTTAGGGAATGTTTATCAGCTCCGAGTTTTTCCTGTAGTTGAACTGGACAAAATCAAGCCTAAATTGGGTCTACAACTTTTGTTGTCCACTAGTAGTAGTCCAAATGGTCACTAGGTGGTACTATTTACACGCGTAAACGGCCTGGGCAGTGTTTTAAGCAGAGGTTGCAGAAGTATGCATGTTCTTGACTTAGATAAAACGCTACTAATCTGATACCAAACAAATATGCTCAAGTAAAAGTTGAAGTATGGGTTATTATTTTCACTCAAGTAGAAATGTAAAGGTAGATGCTACTAAATGTACTTAAAGTATAAAAAGTAAAAGTGGGTGTTTAAAAAGACCTTTCTATCTCCTGTTTTTGAAACAGGATGTCTTTTGTTGAGGCTAAGAGATAAACATCCACGATCCTTATTGGTTTACAACAGCTACATGAATCATCTGCAAAAATTATACAAATCATTATCTTTAGCTAACCACAGCAAAAACAGAATAAATTTAACCTAAACAATAGATATCATCAACTTTTTAAAATATTGTCACTGCATTACAGTCAAACAACTGCAACTTCTATTATTAAACACTCCACCACAGTACTTAATTTTAAACATAATTATGCAAAACTTTAAATGTTATATATTTTTTAAATATATCTCTTACGTATCACTGCAACTGAAAAGCCTTAACAGTGTTACTGTGCTGACCAGTGACCGTTGCTGTAGAAACATTTATAAGGTTTCTTGCAGTTCATAATCTCCATTTTTAATGAGAAACAACTGCCATATTCACAGTGTAACTTAACTGCTGCACTCTAGTAGCGTAGTAATGACTGAGGTTGTTTGACACACTGCTCTTACATAGTACACTAAGGTAAGTGGTATAGAAATATTGACAGTGAAGTGTTAAGCTTTGGCGGCAGAGGTATCTATCGTCTTGATTTCTCTCTCGCTGCAAGAGATTTTACTTGAATCTGAGTTGGACTTTTTTGTATTACCACACCATAAAGTAAAATTTTGGAAACAGATCATTGATATTAATAAGAGAAGCATGGATGTTCCTCAAATCAACTTGTCATTAAAATAGGAGGTAGTATCAGGGTTTATTTGTGTTCTTTCCTAATGTGAGGTTATCAGCATGCTCGTTAGGACATGTTGTCACGCTCCTGATGTGTTGACTGTCATGTTATTGGTTGGAAATGTTAAGGCACTAACAGTGTTTTAATTACAATGTTTTAACATGCATTTAAAAATCAAGAATTTGACTTCCAGACTGTAATTAGACTTTTTCAGTACCGAGTTATGGGCCTTGTTGGAAGGTTTTGGGTCTTGTTAGTGTTTTATTTTAAACATTTCTTTTTATTTATTTTAAACCCAAACTGCTAGGTTAAAGCTACACCCCAGTATGTGTCATCTTCTGCAGCATAAGGTGAGTTTTCTCAGGCTTATTGTAAGCAGTGAAGGGGTGAAAAACAGAACCTGCTAAGACAGATAAGCAGACACTGAAAAGTAGTATCAATGAAGAATGGCATGAGCAGTTCCCTCATCCATGTCGACACTACAATACTGTACACACAGTGTCCCGGATTTCATTACTGAAAATCTGGTCACTCTACCACTAAGGTCTTTTCACCTTGTACTACTATACCAAATGGCCCGAGGTGTACATGGTCTGTGATCAGAGTGCTGCTGCCATTGCTTCCATAAGACATTTTCTGTCTGTTTGTGGTCGCAGAAGAGCTCCACAGGTGGCCATGAAAGAAGAGTGCGAGTCCAGAAGACAGAGACCATGCCCGTGTAGTGTGGTAGCCTCCTCTCTGGTTTAAGTCAAGTCAAGTCAGATCTATTTATATAGCACTTTTACAATGGAGCATTGTCTCAAAGCAACTTTACAAGTTTAGATTATCTCCTAATATCTACGTCAAATCCCAAATTGAGCAAGCCTAGGGCGACAGTGGCAAGGAAAAACTCCCTAAGAGTTTAAAAGGGGGTATGCCATCCTCAGCGGCTCCCAGCATTTACTCTGGGTCCGGTATCCCAGTTTACTTACACATTTATCAGCTTTATTATTTATTATTTATCAGATTTATTACTGGGTTAAGCTACCATGACTGTGTCAAGGGTTTCAAGAAGCGTTCTCCCTTCCTTTATACCATTACTAACAAGCAGGAGCCACGCACCCTACTACTGCTCTGTCTTTCTGCTTTTTCTTTGCACTGTAATGTATAGGTTTGGACAATATCAGCTATTCAGTGTCGGAGATAAGACAGCCTGTCAGAAATGTGTGACCACCAACAATCTCCCCTATATTATATAGCAAACAAAAATAATTAAAAAAAAATATTGAAAAGATGTATTAACCTTGATTGTGAATGGTTTCACCCAGCTGACTTACTGAAAATCAGGCATATGTTATTTAGAATGGCAGGACTTCCACTGAAACTGACTCAGACATAACCTTGAGTGAATTCAGCCTTAGTTTAACCCTGCTGCTGTCAAAGTCATAAAGGTCATGACAATTCAGCAGTTTTATGTTGAGTCAGATTCAAAATTTCAGTGACTGATGGCTTTGTATGAGGAGCCAGTTGGGAACAATTTTGAACTTTGCAAGCATATACTGTACATGCACTCACACGCATGCACCCACACACACGTTTCTACGCCTTTCTATCATTGTGGGGAGATTCCATTTACATAATTTTACTGAAGCTAACATTACTGGCGTAATATAACTGTAGTTAATTTAAGGAGAGCGGCAATGGTAATGCACTGTACATCACCTCCAAATCCTCTGTTCAATATAATATACAGTACACTATGTGCACATGTAAATGTGTAGGTGTATTTTAAAAAAGAAGCAGATATAAAATTACAATATTTTTTTAAAACAAAAAGACAAGAATAAACAAATACATATAAGTTATATACATTGAGGGCAAAAGAAAATGCTTTTTTAAATATATAGATATACATGTTCTGCATATTAACATTTTTGTCAGGGTATATGAGATACAGGGTCTGCATTTTAACGTTATTGTATGTATGACTGGATATCCAGGATCTGATCTGATCGTTCATAGTTTTCATTTCTGTCCCAGTTTCCAGTAAACTGTAGTTTGTTCATCGTTTTGCTGACTGCCACCACTGCCATCTTGGGGAGCCACAACCTAAATAAAAAAGAGTTTTAGTTTATTTAAACATTCCACTTTCCAAATTCATTGTCTTTATTATGGCATAACTTTTATTGATTTGTTTTACATTTAAAAAGTAACAGCTTTCTCAAAGTAACACATTAACTGTGTTTGTAGCCATTAAGTTTAACTGTAGAAATCCAGTGTACGTGTTGTTTTGCACCCATTTTAACCATGGACAAATGAAAAGTGACTTTTTCTTTTAAATTCTGCCTGTATGACAGATGCATCACTGAGTCATTATTTTCTCTTACTTCTTTGAAATTTTAAACCAAGAGTTGAACATAAGGAATGTCATTATGCTATATACCTTGCTACCCAGGGAAAGAAAATGGCTGAATTAAATGTGCTAAAGCTTTGAGCTTTTGCGCTGATATGTCTAATAACCAAGTAGCATCTGGGATAAGTGTTGTATAAGTAATAAATTAGTCACCAAGTAATAATAATAATTTGCAACATTCATCATGTCTTATGTATATGGTAAATTCATTAAATGGTACCTTGGTTTAATTAAAAGTATTATTTTAAAAATAGACACCTTTATTCATGAATCCACAGTGGAGACATTTGAACACATTTTGGCTATGGTTTGGGTTTGCTACAACCTCAGTACAAAGTAGGTAACTGTCAACCAAATAGAGCTGTTTTTAGAACACATCAGTATGTCAATTTAGGAGATTTTGGGATTATTTCATTTTGTGTACCAGTTTAATGGGAATTCAATTCTACATGGTACTGAATCGATTAAACAACTGCACTACAGCAACTATGAAAAGAAAAGCAACACATTTCTCCATGTGTTCTGTATTTGTCTTCTTTGTTCTGTTCATGAATACGAAAAACACAAAGGGGGCACGCAAGCTGCACCTGAAATAATTTACTGCTAAATAAAACACTAAACATACAGTTGGGTCCAAAGATCTAAGACCACTAGTGCAAATGCTTCTATTTTGCTTTTCCCTTTAATTTAATACAGTGTTACAAATTACAATTCATATATTCAGCATAACAATGTGAGCGAGATGTTAATTCTTTTGATACATTACAGTATGTTCCCCCTTTTGCTGTAGTGACAGGATGGACTCCACAAGTTTGTGCAAAATCTGATGACCCATGTTATTCCAGCATGATTTCACAGTATTCCAAAAGAGCATCTTGTGATGTTAGTGAATGCTTGGCTTTCTCTGTCTTCAAGTGTCCCCATAAATGCTCAGTGGGGTTTAGCTCAGGTGACTGTAGAGGAAAGTCCATGGCAGTCAGCACTCATTGATCTTCTTTGGTCTTCAGGTAGTTGCAAAGCGTTGAGGTGTGTTTTGGGTCATTATTCCTGCTGCAGTATCAATCCTTCTTCACAACGATCCTAACAAGCATTTAGACTAGTGTGCTCAGACTTTTGGTCCCCAGTAACTCCAGCAGTAACAGAATAGTCTGTGCTGGCTGGTCAGGTTTAACAAAACATGCTGATTAAATCACTGACTCATCCAAATACATTGCAGGATGTACAGAGAACATCTATTTAACTGAGAAACTTTTGACATGCTTGTTATCAAAGGTTACAGGTTTGTAGAGCAGAGCCACATACAGCTGACTGCCAACTGAGTATGCCCAGATGGTTGTATGATCTGTTGTGTAATGTAATATAATATAAATAGTGTTTTCTATTCAGTTTTGTGCACAGCACCAACTGTTTTACCACTAGTAGACATTTAAAGTATAGTAAGCCTATATTTGTTATGCAACCCAAGCATACAGTGTGCTATGTAAGTATATAAAAAGGGCACATGTAGAAAAAAAAAAAAAAAGGTGGTAGTGTTTCTAAACTTTGCACCTGCTGCCTGTTTCAGAAACTCAGTGGTAAGCTATATATAAATACCTCAGTCAACCTAGTTCAGTTCATTCAGTCCCTACATTAAGCTAATAGAGCATCCTGATGGTCATGGTGCTTCTGTTTCCCAAACACAAAACATTTGCAGCTTACACATTTTGAGGGAACGTCGTAAACTGTTGCTGCCGAATTTTGTGCAGCACTGTTCTCGGGTGCAGTCTCTGTTCTCGATGGCTTACATACTACACTGTATAAAGTGTTTATGTCTTTGGCTTCTCGGGGTGTGCCTTCATTCTGATGACAGAGAAAACAAAAAGTCTGATTAGATAAACACTGAAAATAAGATCTATCTATGAGTTTTGATGATTGTCTTCTTGCTTATTTGCTACAGAGCAGATAGGATACCACACCTGTCCTTTCTTTTTGGCATACAGGAAAAGTTTGATGATAATGCAGCTCATCAGTCCACCCAGCACAATTAGGAAACATAGTACAATTATCAGAACGATGTATGTTGTCAGTGAGGGCTCATGGTTTACCTCTGAACCTGTAAAAGACCAGTGAAGACATATTTGTTAATAAGCACTTAAGCCTATATCCAAAATCAACACCTTACTGTTTCAATGAATGGTATCTAACGGAATGAACCAATGCTGAATATTTAACTGAATCAGAATGTTTACTTACATGTGTTTTCCAAGTGTAGTGATGTCCTCTTTGTGGTGAAATTGTTGCTGGCTACACATTCCAGCACCCCATTTTCTGCGATGTTCACAGAAATGTTGATCCTCATTACTGAGATATTAGTTGGAGTACAGTGCTTTAGATTGCAGCTGTATTTCACCCAGTCACCGTCAGCAGAACATTTGATCAAAATGCGGCAAGCATTGGCGACGTCTACTTGTTGCTCAAGTTGAGCTTCTATACGTGGTTCTGAAACAGCCTCTGGAACAATAACGTTTATAAATTAACCATGAGAGCTTTAGTCCTGTAAGCACCAGCACAATTTGATGATCTGACATACAATGCAACAATTGAGTATCCATTCTGTGGTCCCAGCCACAAATCACTCATATATATGTAATATTCAAATGTCAGTGATTATTCTAGACAAAGCTTACCATGTACTATCAGTTGGTATTCGGAGACAATATGTTCCCATACCCCGGTTACAGCTCGATAAACTCCAGCATCTTGATCAGTCAAATTTTTAACAACCAAACTACCATCAGAGACATTTATTTCGTATTTGTTAGGAGTCTGCACTCGTGGTTTTTTATTTTCCTCTAGTATTGCAATCGGTTTATCTTCCTTTCTCCACGTGATGCTGCTGAGGTTTTGGTGTTTTGTCAATGACAGATGGACTGTGTTCCCCTTTGCACTGTAAACTGTAACAATCTCTCCGCAGTCTAAGTATAGGAAACAATAAATCAACACACCTTCATTAATACTGGAATACAGACAGATTGACAGATTTTAAAATTGTACTCCAACTTAAACACACAAAAGTATATCTTTAGATTAAATACCAGATTGTACAAGCAGTTTAAGTTTCTCTTTCTAACTTGATTTGTGACTAACAATTCAATTAGCATTAATTTTCAAACCTGCTGTGAAAGTCATGATGCTAATGCTGACAATGATGATTTCTAGAAAGATCCTCATCGTAACAGGAAAGCTGTCAGGCTGAGACAGAAAACATGTAACGACATGGTGAGCACCTGCGCTGATAAATACTTGCTGGTGAGAACACAGGAAATAACATGTGGTGGAGAAATAAGGCAGAAGTGTATTTACATACAATAATTGGGGAACTTTTCAAAGCTTCCCAGAGTGAGCACACACCGAATAACCAAAAGAGAAACGTTTCATTTAAAAGAATCAGCCTTGCTAGTATACTACACAATGGCAGCAAACACAGTCCAAAAAAAGCAGTGATTTTGTAACATTGTGTTATCATGTGACATACATAAATTACAGGTCTCAGCAGGTACATCATTTTCCACAGCCATTTGCATAACATTGAAATGGTTGTAGGTGTTATTTCAAAGTTTAAATCTGCTCACTTTAAAACACACATTTAAAAACATGTTACTGAATCCCGCTGCTACTCAGTTACTCAATCACCAACACAGAAAATCCAAATCTTTTTGAAGAAAAAACATATAAATGTTGTATTTTGTCTCATAAGAGTCATATTGAAAGCTTGGTGAGTAGACCATTTTCTTTTTTATTATTATATTTCTATTTTCACATTAGCAAATGTTATTTTTAATAGCCATCATACTAGAAAGTCCTGTTGGTTTGTCATTTTTTTACTTTTAAATTTGAAGTTTGTTGTGAATAATTAACAATATCCAATTGCGATATTGCTGCATACTGGAAACTGTGTTGCCAGTACATATACATTCTACAAATCGGTGTGTTTCAGTACCGTTCTTTCTGTGACCACAAATCTATAATTAGAACAATAGAACAAGAGAACAATATATTCTAAAGTCTAAAGCAAACATACCTTTGTTAAATAGAAGAGTAAACAAAATGTAGAAAATATCCGTAAATGAAACAGTGAGCAGGATGTTTGAAAGTGCTGCTGCCTATCCTGTCTTGAGTAACTTTTGAAACCTGTCACGCATCACACAAAAAGTACACACTTGTCAGAATTTCCTGTAAGATACCCTAAGCATTACTGTGCTGAGCGGAAAGTCAACACAACGTTATAGAAAGTAGCTTGCATGTTCTTGAAAGCTACACTAATGATGTTACAGAGAATATTACTCACAATTCTAGACTGGAGCCTGTTTCTGTTACAGAATGCAATGATGGACTATTAATAGATTTTGGAAACCAATGTTTGTACCTCGTGTTAAAAGAAATATACTGACTGACCTATACATGTGGTAACATGATAAGTTTGATACATGTTTCATTATAGTTTGCTATTTTTGTCATAGGTCTCGTGCTTTCCCAGCTTCCAATATCTATGCTAATCCTTTGTAATTTTAAAATGGGAAGGTTACTGCATGAAAACCAGCACAAATACCAGGGTACTCCAAACTAGTATTTTTCATGACAGTGAGGAAGTAACTGCTCCGTGGCAGCATATGATATAAAATCACAATCTAATACTGACTCAGCGCACTGTGACTGTTATTGAACCATTTGCATTGGTGCATGTATTGTAACACATTGTACCACAAGTAGAATTGCACAAGTTAACACATTTCAATCAGGGCTTAATGAAATGCCTGTGGCATACCTTGGTCAAACTGTCACAAGAATTGGGCACCAAATGTGTTGTATGGAGGAATATGTGTGTCAGACTTACGACTGTTTCATAAGCTTAACCTTTCCTGGGGATTTTTAAAAATATCAGTATCGGTTTTGCTATTAGACCTGGTGTTGCTTCTTAGCATATCTGTGGTGTCACCCATCAATACTGGACATAAAGCTAGAGTATCTAGAGCAGATGTCCTCTAGTTCCCAGGCCGTGGGTGGGAGTTGTTCAGAGGGGCGGTATGATTCTGAAAATCCAGTTTGTGACGTATGAAACTGAGCCACATCTGAGGTACTTGTTGAATCCCATGTTTTCGGACCTAAACAGGCCAAAAACAAATGACTAGACCATCTCATTTCAAAGTTCATGGTTTGGTAGGCACTCAAGATACTCAAAGGTGTGTGCACAAGCACTGAAAAAGTGGGTTTTGTATCAAATGCCCCCTTTAAAAACCATGTAATGAAAAGTTTGACATATAAAAATGCCTTAATGTAAAATACAGAATCAAATCAGGATTTGATCAGTTCTCATTACCTGTAAAACTGTGCCAATTATGAATCATAGTCTACATCATCCTCTAAAATATTACCTGCACTGCAGCTAATGCACTAGAATATTGTATGTATAACGACGTGGAACAACATTTGTGGAAAAAACAAATAAATGAACAAATCAATATCTGTACTTCTGTTTTTTTGTTAGGCAGATCCATTAAAAGGTCAATTTGCAAGCTAAACATGCTATTACACATTAGATGGTACTGATTTCTGTTGCCAGAAAATTTGGAAATTTTGGAAATTAAATTATCAGTGCAGGGTCTAGGTTATATATATACTGCTCAAAAAAATAAAGGGAACACTTAAACAACACAATATAACTCCAAGTGTTCCCTTTATTTTTTTGAGTATACATACACTAACTGAAAAAAAAATTCTTCAAGCAGGAGTCGCTGGAATCGATGAAACTTTATATGTATGAATGTACGATGATATATGTAAGTGATTACGATATTAGAGCGAAAGGACAAGTTTATTGGGGAAAACTGTACAATTGGAAGGAGGCTCTATTACGCTGTTAAGCTGTCTCTTATCTGCACACAAGATGAGATATGTTTGGGCATTGGAGGCAAACAGGTTCCGTATGTTATCCTGTGGCACATTTGCTTACAGGTGTTGCAGCTGGACCTGTCAGTCCTCCAAACTCGTAGGTTGCTGAAGCTGGCACCCCAGTTGGTCCCATAATTGCTCAATTGCCGATAAATCTGGTGACTGGGCAAGACAAGTGTTGCAATCTGGTGGAGACATTCCTGGGAGCCCTTGTTGAACTTTGGTTCTGCTGTAAAATGCCAGTTGGATGCCCTGCCAAGACACACATGTGGCAGCAGGATGTCCTAGACATATTGCTGATTTATTAGTGTCCCTCGTGTCACTACTAGGGGTGACGGTGTGCCGTATGCGATGGCTCCCCAGATGATCTTGAGTCTCTTTTGAAACTGTCACGCATCACACAGGAGTACACACTTGTCAGAATTTCCTGTAAGATACCCTAACCTTTTCTTTGTTGAGTGGAAAGTGACACAGCTCAACACAAAGCAGCTTGCATGTTCTTGATACTGCATTAAGGATGTTATAGAAAATATTACTCACAATTCTATGCCGGAGCCTGTTTATGTTACAAAATAAAATGATGGACTATTAATAGATTTTGGAAACCAATGTTTGTACCTCATGTTTAAAAATATAGAAAATAAATCATTGTGACAGATCATCCAGGATTCAGAGATCCAGAATGAGTTTTCAGATAATTGCAGTTTTAACTTTTGTAAACCCCTGGACTGACCAATACAGTGGTGCTTGAAAGGTTGTGAACCCTTTCAAATTTTTTATATTTAGAATTTTCTATATATATTTGCAACCCTGCCATGCACACCATTGTTGTTCAGTGTTCTTCTGATGGTGGACTCATAAACATTACCATTAGCCAATGTGAGAGAGGCCTTCAGTTGCTTAGAAGTTACCCTGGGGTCCTTTGTGAACTCACCAACTATTAACCGCGAGGCTACCACAGTCAACAACACCTGACTCTAATTTCACCTTCAAATTTGTTGCGAATCTTAGAGGTTCACATACTTTTGCCACTCATTAATATGTAATATTGGATTATTTTCCTCAATAAATAAATGACTAAGTATAATATTTGTCTCATTTGGTTAATTGGGTTTTCTTTTATCTATTTTTAGGACTTTGTGAAAATCTGATGATGTTTCAGATCATGTATATGCAGAAATATAGAGAATTTTAAAGGGTTCACAAACTTTCAAGCACAATTGTACATGGGTTACCATAATTTTGAAACATTTTGTTATAGTTTGTTTTTTTAATTCATAGCTCTAGTGCTTTCCCAGCTTCCAACGTACTTGATAATCCTTGCAATTTTAAAATGGGAAGCCTGCACAAATACCAGGGTACTCCAAACTAGTATTGTTCATGACAGAGTGAGGAAGTAACTGCTCCGTGGCAGAGCACAATTTTCATTGGTGCATGTATTGTAACATTCTTTTTGCACAAGTTAACACATTTCAATCAGGGCTTAATGGAATGCCTGCATGTGACATACCTTGGTCAAACTGTCACAAGAATTTTGCAACAAATGTTTTGTAGGGAGGAGTATGTGTGTCAGCAGACTTGCGACTGTTTCATAAGCTTAACCTTTGCTAGGGATTTTTAAAAATATCAGTATCGGTTTTGCTATTAGCCTTGGTGTTACTTCTTATCATATCAGTGGTATCACCCATCAATACTGTGTATAAAGCTAGAGTACCTAGAGCAGATTTAGTCTAGTTGTTTTTCAAGCCATGGGTGGGAGTTTGTGATGTATGAAACTGAGCCAAATTCGAGCTGCTTGTTGAATCCCATGTTTTCGGACCTAAACAGCCCAAAACCACATGACTGGACCTTCTCATTTCAAAGTTAATGGTTTGGTAGGCACTCAAGATACTCAAAAGTATGTGCACAAGCACTGAAAAAGTGGGTTTTGTATCAAATGCCCCCTTTAAAAACCATGGAATATATTATATTATATTATATCATATGTCCCCTTATATCATATGCCCTCTTTAGACATCATGGAATGAAATGTTTCACATATAAAAATATCATAATATAAAATACAGAATCAAATGAGGATTTGGTCAGTACAAAACAATTATGCCAATTATGAATCAAAGTCCACATTGTCGCCTAAAAAGCTAGCTATAAGCTGTACTGTAGCTAATGCACTAGAATACTGTATGTATAGCGACATGGAACAACATTTGTGGAGAAACAACAAATAAATAAACAAAATGCATCAATAGCTGTAGTTATTTGTTAGGCAAATCCATTAAAGGGTCAATTTGCAAGCTAACATAACAGTTCCAGAGAAACAGGTTTGAGTCCCGGCCCAGATGTTGCCTGAGTGGAGTTTGCATGTTTATCCTGTGTCTATGTGGGAGGGTTTGCATAGAATATTCGACTAGTCTTGACTAGCACATCCAATAGTCGCAATGGGAAGCTGGTCGACTAGTTGGAAGGAGACAAAAACATACCAAAGATGCAAGAAGACAGTACAGAAAGTCTTAAAAACACTGTTCCAATCAAACTTGTGTAGTCTGGAAATACTTCAATAAAGATGAGTCCAATTCTACAGTAATCTGCACTGCAGTGCTTAATTTGTAATACATGATGTAAGGGAACCCAGGTGCAAGTGGGCATTGAGGGAAAAGCTCCAGAAACAAATAAACACAACAGTGCTCGTAGTGCAACATGTAATACAGTAGCCTTCAAAATAGAATATCTATGTCAATGAAAAAGACAACTGATAGTTAAGTAAGTGTTATTTTTGCCATTTCCAAACGAGCTCTCCTGACATGTGAGCACACAATACGTGACTGATGATCTAATTACACAGTTACCATCAAAGAAAATGAGTCGTTGGGAAAGGAAGTTGCACACAAATAAGTACCATTTAACCGAAATTTGTTTATTAACATTGCTAATTAAATTGAATTTTATATATACAAATGCAGAGGTGCCGGATTTAAATTTGAGAGGTACTGGTGTGACTGTTGTCCACTGTTGTATTACACATTTATTTATTGTCATGATGTACTAAAAAAAGACCATGTACTAATTTCTTGCCATTGTCAATCAGCATTTAACTGAAAACTGAATTTAAAAAAATAAAAATCGGTACCTCCCGAGTTTCTTTTTGTTTTAGCTGGAAAATATGACTAGACAACCAGAAAAAAATTAGTAGTCATGCAACACCTTCTATGTGGGTTTCGTTTTACACTCCAAAGCATTAGCACCGTCACCCCACAGATCCTGAGAATGGGTTTTGAGTCCTGGTCCAGGGGCTGTCTGTGTGGGGTTTGCGTGTTCTTCCCGTGACTGCGTGGGTTACCTCCAGGTACTCTGGTTTCGGCCCACATTCCAAAGACCTGCGTTAGGAAATACGCCATCCCAGTGAGAGAGTGAGTGAGTGTGTGTGTGTGTGTGCGCACATGTACCATTCGTTTGTGCTGCCCCACAACCCTGAATTGGATTAAGGGAGTGGAGGAGTTTTAGCCCTGCTTTTCCTGGTGAGAGCTGCAGGTGTTCCAGCGCCTATCCCTGGAGGTGCAGGTGTAAGTATGCCCCGGCTGGGGTGCCAGTTGTTGAATGGGTCGTGTAGGAGTCTCTGTTGTAGCATCAGGGGATGATCCCTCAACTCGACAGTATATGAAAGCATTGCCAGGATTCAAAGCCAGGTTCCAGTAATGGTAGGCTAGTGTTTTAATAAGTTGCACCACTCGAGCACCCACCTGTATGTTAACTTTTTAAAATAATGCATGGATCTAGTTTTTATTTGAACATGTTTGGAAATCCAAATTCTTCTCTTTTCTATTACTACACTAATTCATTTGTAATGCATTAATGCTACAGTGGTGCTTGACAGTTTGTGAACCCTTTAGAATTTTCTATATTTCTGCATAAATATGTCCTAAAACATCATCAGATTTTCACACAAGTTCTAAAAGTACCTAATTTCACTTTCAAATTAACTGCTAATCTTAGAGGTTCACATACTTTTGCCACTCACTAATATGTAATATTGGGATCATTCTCCTAAATAAATAAATGACAAAGTATAATATTTTTGTCTCACTTGTTTAACTGGGTTCTCTTTATCTACTTTTAGGACTTGTGTGGAAATCTGATGATGTTTTAGGTCAAATTTATGCAGAAATATAGAAAATTCTAAAGGGTTCACAAACTGTCAAGCACCACTGTAGCATTAATGCATTACAAATGAATTAGTGTAGTAATAGAAAAGAGAAGAATTTGGATTTCCAAACATGTTCAAATAAAAACTAGATCCATGCATTATTTTAAAAAGTTTACATACAGTTAACAATTCTAAAGGGTTTCAAGCACCACTGTAATTGTAGCTCTGAGTAACTAAAATTGTAGAGTTCTGTCAAATCAGTTTGCCATTCCTCTCAATCTTTGGTTGGCTGTCTGGTTACAGTATAATATTCGTATATATTTAAAATTTGTAAGAGTTTACACATAAATAACAAATAGACACTGAACAGATCATTTATTAAAAGTGCTCTGTTGAAGGCAGTTAAAGTGATACCTCCCCAGTTTTGTAAAAGTTGAGGTCTACCACAGAAATTAGCAAGAATACACAGGAAGCTTTTCCGCAGCTAGCACAGACAAAAGCATAGACATTTTTCATTTGCTTTTTGTGGTAAATAGTATACAGTCTCATTAAACATGACAACAATAATAATAATAATAATAATAATAATAATAATAATAATAATAATAATAATGTGCAATTATGTCTTTAAAGTCTACAAACTTATAATCAATACAGTATTAAAAAAATATAAACAATATATTTATTAGAACTGGCAACAAGCCAGGCAGACCTGCTACAAATACCCAGAAACGCTCACACACAATCACAGAAAAGACAGCTTTCCCCGTCCTTTATACAGTAGTTAGCAATTGTTTCTAAACAGAAAGTACAGAAAGGCTTCTCAGTGAGTTAAAGTGCTTTTAGTATTGTTACTGTACCTCATCGATGAATTTGTTTTCCAGTGACTTGAAAACCTACACATAAAAAACTACATATACAGTATACTCAAATGAGGATTCAGCTGTTAGATATAAATACAATGAATTCAGAAAGTCTTCAGACCCTTTAACTTTTTTCACATTTTGTTATGTTGAGGCATTGTGCTAAAATAAAAGGAAACCCCCATAATGAAAGTAAAAACAGAACGTTAGAGATTTTGTTTTTTTTAGAGGAATTTATTTAAAAGGGAAAACTAAAATTTTGTATGGACATACAGTGGGGCAAAAAAGTATTTAGTCAACTACTGATTGTGCAAGTTCTCCTACTTAGAAAGATGAGAGAGGTCTATCATTTTCATCATAGGTACACTTCAACTATGAGAGACAAAATAAGAAAAGAAAATCCAGGAAATCACATTGTAGGATTTTCAAAGAATTTAATTGTAAATCATGGTGGAAAATAAATATTTGGTCAATAACAAAAGTTCAGCTCAATACTTTGCAACATAACCTTTGTTGGCAATGACAGAGGCCAAACGCTTCCTGTAAGTCTTCACCAGGTTGGCACACACTAGTGATGTTTTGGGGCAACATGGACTTTCAACTCCCTCCACACATTTTCTATGGGGTTGAGGTCTGAAGACTGGTTAATCCACTCCAGGACCTTGAAATGCTTTTTACAGAGCCACTCCTTCATTGCCCAAGCGGTGTATTTGGGATCATTGTCATGCTGGAAGACCCAGCCATGTTCCATCTTCAATGCTCTCACTAATGGAAGGAGGTTTTGGCTTAAAATCTCACGATGCATGGACCCGTTCATTCTTCCCTTAACACGGATCAGTCGTCCTGTCCCCTCTGCAGAAAAACAGCCCCAAAGCATGATGTTTCCACCCCATGCTTCACAGCAGGTATGGTGTTCTTGGGATGCGACTCAGCATTCTTCTTCCTCCAGTTGAGTTTTTACCAAAAAGTTTTATTTTGGTTTCATCTGACCACATGATATTCTCCCAATCCTCTTCTGGATCATCCATATGCTCCATATGCAAACTTCAGACGGGTCTGGATGTACTGGCTTAAGCAGGGGGAGGGCACGCCTGGCACTGCAGGATCTGAGTCTCTCTCGGCGTAGTGTGTTACTGATGGTAGCCTTGTTACTTTGGTCCCAGCTCTTAGCAGGTCATTCATCATGTTCCTCCGTGTAGTTCTGGGATTTTTGCTCACCGTTTTCATGATCATTTTGACCCCACGGGATGAGATCTTGTGTGGAGCCCCAGATAGAGCGAGGTTATTAATGGTCTTCCATTTTCTTACAATTGCTCCCACAGTTGATTTATTCACACCAACTTGCTTGCCTATTGGAGATTCACTCTTCCCAGCCTGGTGCAGGTCTACAATTTTCTTCCTGGTGTCCTTCGACAGCTCTTCAGTCTTGGCCATGGTTGAAAGCAGCAAGGACAGGAGGGGAAAAGGGGGGGGAGGGGGGACGGCCCCCAGTAGGGATATGCCGGGGGACAGGAGGTGTAGGAATAAGGAGGGACGGGCTCGAGAAAGACGAAAGAGGCTCGACAAATCGGGCTGGGGAAAGTAAGGGAAATCGTGGGAAAATACGGAGGGAAGAAGAGCTTCTGAAAGGAGACGAGTGGAGGGCAGAAGAGCTTCTTAAAGGAGAAGTTACAGGTCTGTGAGAGCCAGAAATCTTGCTTGTTTGTGGGTGACCAAATACTTATTTTCCACCATGATTTACAATTCAATTCTTTAAAAATGTGATTTCCTGGATTTTTTTTCTCATTTTGTCTCTCATAGCTGAAGTGTACCTATGATGAAAATTACAGACCTCTCTCATCTTTCTAAGTAGGAGAACTTGCACAATCAGTGGCTGACTAAATAATTTTTTGCCCCACTGTAAGTATTCAGACCCTTTGCTATGACGGTTGAAATTTATTTCTGGGTGCGTCCCATTTCTCTTGATCATCTTTGAGATGTTTCTACAGCTTAATCGATGTCCACCTGTGGTAAATTCAGTTGACTGGACATGATTTGGAAAGATGCACACCTGTCTATATAAGGTCACACAGCTAACAATGCATATCATAGCAAAAACCAAGCCATGAGGAAGAAAGATTGCATGTAGAGCTCAGAGGTAGAACTGTGTTGAAGCACAGATCTGGAGAAGGTTAAAAACATTTCCGCTGCACTGAAAGGTCCCAAGAGCACAGTGGCCTCCATAATTGGGGGAGAAGGGCATTGGTAAGAGAAGTGACCAAGAACCCAATGCTCACTCTGGCTGAGCGTGACCAAAGACACATGAAAGCCCATCTGGAATTTTTAGGTGATTTTTTTCAAACTCCACGTGGGCTTTCATGTGTCTTTTATTGAGGGGAGGCTTCTGTCTGGCCACTCTGCCATAAGGTCCAAATTGGTGGAGTGCTGCAGTGATGGCTGACCTTCTGGAAGTTCCTCTCATCTGCTCTGATATGCATTGTCAGCTGTGAGACTTTATGTAGACAGGTGTGCGTCTTTCCACATCATGTCTAATCAACTGAATTTACCATAGGTAGATTCCAAACAAGGTGCAGAATCATCTCAGAGATAGTCAAGAGAAATGGGAGGCCTCCAGAACTAAATTTCATGTGTTATAGTAAAGGGTCAGAATACTAATGTCGAATGAGAAATTTGAGTTTTTCCTTTTCAATAAATTTGCAAAAAAATCAAAAGTGCAGATTGATGTGAAAAATCCATCAATTATAATTTTTTAGTACAACACCTCAACATAACGAAAAGTGAAAAAAGTGAAAGGGTCTGAAGACTTTCCGATTGCATTGTATTTAAATATATGTAACATAATATCATCATTCCAGTTCAGTTCATCAATAGGAAGAAGAATGACAAGTCGATCTTCTTAACAGTGGTTTCTTTCTCACAGTGCTTCATCAATGGTAAGAATTGGATTCTGTGCATGTGTTGGTCCCTTGACCCTTTCTAATCCAAGCTAAAAGAAATGTCCTGAAACAAGACAAGTGATCACCCCTTAGAGCTGTTTTTGCTACTAAGTGAGACTATGCCTTTCAGTCACAAGGTGATGAGACCTTTTACCTTGCTCTATCTTTTATATCTTTCACACTTAGCAGCCCCAGTTTATGCATTTGTTTATTTACAATCTGTATGCTAAAGCAGCTGATTTATTCTGAATTCCTTTGATTCCTCTCCTTCTAGCAGTTTATTAATAGTCTGCGTTCTGGCTCGACATGATCTGTTTCAGTGCTATTTTCTAATCACACTCCTTCTCAGTTTCACTTTCTCTATCTAGACATTGCTAATGCGAACACTAAGTGGGCTGCTATCTCGGATTCTCCCCCTGTCACGCCCTCTCTCATCCCTGTAGCTCTCCTCCAGCCTCGTCTTCTCTGGGTCTGTTCCTCCACTCCCTCCATCTGATTGTGGGCTGTTAGTTGGCTTAAAGAGAGGCGGGGATTTAGTCTTTGCTACTTTGTCAAAGAAGGCAAAGTCAGCCACGTATTTGCCAGATGACGACAGTGAGACCACAGGGGGAAACTCGTAACCCCACAGGATCTCATCGGGCAGGTAGGAGGTGCGTACCTGGCAAGTGGCTGATGTGGGCTCCACAGTGGCACTCATTATTACTAAGAGCTCAAAATCAGCCAGCTCAGGGTCTGTCCAGCCACCACCTAGAAAACGTGAAAGATTTGAACATTATTCCTCAATGACAAATTCGGACAATGTTAGAAATGTTTCTCATAAAACGTACCACCAATGTTTACTAGTCATCGTTTTGGGCTTTTCGTGTGAATCACGTTGCCAAGAATTCCCTCCTCCCAGTGGCCCAGTAAGTAACACATATCCAAACATATTGGGTTTCCCCAGCTCTAATGCATTTCATTACACTTCTGTGGGTAGCCAATCAATTTTGGCCAATTGGTACTTTCCTCTTTCATAAGGTGATAGGTGGCACAGTGGGATAATATGCTGGTCCTCCACCATGTGAAAACCATGTCAAGGCCAGTCAAGGGATTATCCCCAAGTGCTACTACAGTCATCCTGACCAGCTCTGCAATGAACAGGTGTTTTCTTATGCCTGTGCCCTGTGTTCTCAAGCGTTAGATACCTATATGGTTTCTGTTAGATGGTTTCTGTAATAAACAATGTGCTCTTAATCAATAACTAATTGCATTTCCTGTTTTCTCTCCGAGCTGCGTTCTGGTACCAGACATGATGTTCATCCGCTTCAGCTTCACTCAATCTGTTTCCATCACCATTTCCAGTCCCACCATACCCTGGCCACACCAGAGGACAGTAACCCTCACCCTCCTCCGGTTATCTGGGGACGAAGTGCCGCCAACAACTTTCCTGCTTATACTCAGGATCCTAAAGTGACTGTGTATCTGACTACTTAATGCCGATGTGCATATTTTACATTTTATTTGAACTATGACTCCATGACTTTAGTTTCATTCTTAGATTTATCATCTACACCACCCAAGGAGGTTGGGTCCCTTTTTGAGTCTTGGTCCTCCCAAGGTTTCATCCTCATAACACTTAGGGAGTTTTTCCTTGCCACTGTCGCCCTAGGCTTGCTCAGTTTGGGATTGGATGTAGATATTAGGAGATAATCTAAACTTGTAAAGTTGCTTTGAGACAATGCTCCATTGTAAAAAGCGCTACATAAATAAATCTGACTTTAATTGACTTGACTGTCATCTGACTTATTTATCATCTAAGCCACCCAACAAGGACGGGTCCCTTATTGAATCTTGGTCATCCCAATGTTTCTTCCTTATAATGTTTAGGGAGTTTTTCCTAGGCTTGCTCAATTTTGGGATTGGCCCTAGATATTAGAAGATAATTTACAATTGTAAAAAGCAGCTTCGAGACAATGCTCCATTGGCTTCATGATGATACAAATAAATACATAAAACCAACAAGAAGACGTTTCATTGAGGGAAGCTCAGTGGTGCTCAGTAAAGATGTTGTCTCACAGCTATAGTGTGGCCTGTGTGGAGTTTGCATGTTCCTCACATGTTTACATAGATTTCCTCTGGGTACTCTGGTTTCCTCCCACATTCCAAAGACATGTGTTAGGTCAACTGCCATTTCTTACTGTGAGTAAGTGAGTATGTGAATGTATGTGCAGGATGCTCTGTATTGCCAGTTAATCCCCCAACCACCCCACCCGACCCTGTTACGGTTCGCCATTTAAAAACTGACAAGCCGTATAAACAAATAATAACTTGGTTGGGACCCAACTGCAGTTAGCTCCATAAATAAAAAGAAACAGAACCAAGGGTATAAATAATTAGCAAAACTAAATAAAAGAAACTGCACGCCGTAAGCATACTGCTGTGATATTCAAAGCATGCTTATGCCTCCATTGTGCAATCGGCACTCCGGGTCTGCACATGCACAGTGAGCAGAAGCCCGGACAGAGCTTCCGCGGTCACGTGCCACACAAATAATAATAAACCGCGCCTATGTTTGTGTGGCACGGACACGGGGAGTGAAGAGGACGAGATTAGTAAACACTGCGCCCTCTTCAAGCGCGATAGCGGGGGATAAAAAAAGGTGTCTCTCCGATCGCGGCAAGGGGGGGGCGACAGCGTGAAAGAGGGACGGCGGGAGCAAGGCTCAGAGCTGCCGGAGCAGCTCGGTAAAAGTAAAAAATAAGAAAATAAACAAAAGGCTGACCCTACCCTATCTAGGGCCCTGGCTTTTATGTGCTGCCTCCTAGCAGCCCCTGTCTGAGGGTTTTAATACTCCCAGGATGTACCTTTGTCCCTAATGAAAGAAATATAACAAAGAAAAAATAAAAGAAGCCGTCTAGCCAAAGTGCAGGCAGCAGCGAGCATGTGAGTGCGTCTATCGCAAGCCGGGTGCATCGAGAATCACATGTTGTACGCAGATCACGTGGAGCGCATGGAGATGCAGTGACAGTGAGTGAGCCCCTAATTTGTGCTTGTACCCGTGTTGCCACTTACCCGTGGAAAGCCTGCGAAAGGCTTACACACACGCGATCACTCTGCCGCAGCTCACGCTGCCAGGGCAGGATAACTCCTGGTCATTAGCGGCCAAAGAGTGATTCCTGACAGTACCCCCCTAAGCGCAACCAACCCTTCTCCTAGCCTGTCTCACCCGCTCAGGGTTGAGTAGATGGTGCACAGAGAGGCGCCAGTAAGACGGAAAGGCCTCGAAAAAGGGGCTGAAGAGGAGGGTAGGGCAGGTCATGGTCGGTGCTGGCAACTCAGGGTCGAAACTTGGCCCAGTGAGGCCCGCTAGAAAGGTGGGCATGAGGCGTCTGGCTGGGTGGACAGAAGAACACAGCACCGTTAGGTGGCACTAAATGCCCAAGTATGGAGCTTACCTGCTCACATGCTGGGCTTAGAGGCACGGCGAGCTCTAGTAAGGGGCTAGAGAGCGCCAAACGCTCAGGCACGGGGTCAATTAGCCCAGGTGCAGAGCTTATATGCGCGGCGAGCCCAGGTTCAGAGCTAGGGGGTTCTGAGAGCTCAATTACGTTACGGAGCTTACGAGTGCGGCGTGCTCCTGAACAGGGCTTGGCAGTGCTAAATACCCAGGCATGGAGCTTTCATGCTCGTATGCGGGGCTTACAGGCACGATGAGCTCCTGTACGAGGCTAGGCAGTGCTAAATGCCCTGGCATGAAGATTTCCTGCTCAGATGTGGTGCTTATGGGCACGGCGGGCCCAGGTACAGAGCTAGGGGGTGCTAAATGCTCAGGCATGGGGTCAAACTGCCCAGGTGCAGAGCTTACGTGCGCAGAGAGCCCAGATTCAGAGCTAGGCAGCACCAAGTGCTCAGCTTCAGCACTTACGAGCACGGCGAGCTCTTGAACAGGGCCAGGCAGCGGCAAGTACCCAGGCATGGAGCTTTCCTGCTCAGATGCGGGGCTTACGGGGGCGGCGAGCTCATGCACGAGGCCAGGCGGCACTAAATACCCAAACATGGAGCTTTCTTGCTCAGATGCGGCGCTTTCAGGCATGATGAGCTCCTGTACGGGGCTAGGCGGCACTAAATGCCCAGGCGTGGAATTCAGTTGCTCAGACGCGGGGTTTACGGGCGTGGCGAGCTCAGGTACAGGGCTAGGGGGCGCCAAATGCTCAGGCATGGGGTCAAACTGCCCAGGTGCTGAGCTTACGAGCACGGCAAGCCCAATTTCAGAGCTAGGGGGCGCGAAACGCTCACTTTTTGAGCTTACGAGTGCAGAATGCTCGTGAACGGGGCTAGGCGGTGCTAATGATGCAGCGCTAATGTACGCGGCAAATTCGAGCACGGGGCTGAGCATCAATAACTGCTTGAGTATCAAGCTAGCGTGCTCAGAGGGCACCGTAACGCACAGCTGCTCAACAGCTGCTGCCAGAGTCAAGATCTGCTCGAACAAACGAGAAAGACTCGAAGCGGGCTGGACCTCTGTGCATTTTATGGACCTTTGTCTGGGCCTATGAAGTTGAAAATCGACTTCAATGGCCAGATCGTACAGCTCGGATATGGAGGAAGGCGGTTCGAGCGGCGCTAGCTCATCCTGCACTTCCTCATTGAGTGCCAGGGTTAAAAGGTCCATAAGGGCCCGGTCATTAAACCCCAAAATGCTGGCAAGGGTGTTGAACTCCCCCACAAATTCCAGCACCCACCTGGGACCTTGTCTAATTTCAAAGATCCCAGGGGGCTAGGAGAGCTGGCCCATGGCCAAGGGGCCATCTCAATGGGGGGAATTGGGGCCAGGGCAGGGTCAAACCCAGGTTCCTGATCCCAAGCAGCAGGTGGTAGTTATAACTAAAAGTAAACTAAATAAATAAAAAGAAACAGAACCGAGGGTATAAATAATTAGTAAAACTAAATAACAGAAACTGCATGGCGTAAGCATACTGCTGTAATATTCAAGCACGCTTACAGTGTGCCTCCGTTGCGCAATCAGTGCTCTGGGTCTGCGAATGCACAGTGCGCAGAAGCCTGGACGGAGCTTCCACAGTCGAGTGCCACACAAATAATAATAAACCGCGCCAATGTGTGTGTGGCACGGACGCGGGGAGTGAAGAGGATGATGTTAGTAAACACTGCGTCCTCTTCAAGCGCGATAGCGGGGGATAAAAAAGGTTTCCCTCCGATTGCGGCGAGGGTGGGCGACAATGTGAAAGAGGGACGGCGGGAGCAAGGCTCAGAGCTGCCGGAGCAGAACGGTAAAAGTAAAAAATAAGAAATAAACAAAAAGCTGACCCTACCCTATCTAGGGTCCTGGCTTTACCGAGCTCCGTCTGATGGTTTTAATACCCCCAGGACGTACCTTTATCCCTAATGAAAGAAATATAACAAAGAAAAAATAAAAGAAGCCGTCTAGCCAAAGTGCAGGCAGCAACGAGCGCGTGAGCTAGCAAGCCGGGTGCATCGAGAATCACGTGGGGTACGCAGATCACGTGGAGCGCATGGAGATGCAGTGACAGCGAGTGAACCCCTAAAGTGTGCTTATAAGGGCTCACCCGCAGGTTTCGCCACCTACCCCTGGAAAGCCCGCGAAGGGCTGACGCACGCTCGATTGTGCTGTCGCAGCTCACACCGCCAAGGAGGGATAACTCCTGGCCATTAGCAGCCAAAGAGTGATCCCTGGCAGACCCTGAAATGGACTGAGAGGTCATGGAGAGTGAGTCTGTGTTGTTCTAGTCAGATATGACCAGTAGTAAAAATGAATGGTAATAAAATTACATTCAAATCTTGTGATAATGTTTAGGAAAGGGTCTGATTTATAGGTTAAATGCAGCTGGTGACAACAGATCTTTTTAAACACTTTATAAATGGATTAGGGGCTGGGTCAAATTTTAGTGCAAACAAAGAGGATAGAACAGTGCTTCAACCACAACAGGACTTTTAATGTTCTCTATGCACCACAACTGTAGCATTTGCATGATTGCCTTGCATACGCAGTGCATGTATACCAGTTATCCAATTTCAAGTGGTTTTCACATTCTGCCCATGTTCACATAGCAGCTAGCTGAAAAAACAATCTGGAAACCTTGGAATTAAACACAGCACCTGCTAAACAGTGATTGTATATACATAAATATATATACTTTGTAAAACACTAAAACACAGTATATACTCAAAAAAATGAATAATTTAATTATTTAATACTAAAATTTGAAGTTTACTTCAAATATTTTTGGAAATTATTGGCTGGTTTCAAAGTAGAAATCTGATCATAATCTGAGTCATGTTTGCTTGCTTATCTGGTTATATGGATACACAAGGTTACTTCAAAGCTGGTCATTCATATATATATATATATATATATATATATATATATGGCCTAAAACATGTTATAACATTTTCCTTTAGAATTCTCTGATATCATTCAGAATTCATTGTCCCATCAATGATGGCAAGCTGTCCTGGCCCAGATGCAGCAAAACAAGCCCAAACCATGATACTAAGCCCACCATGTTTGACAAATGGGATAAGGTTCTTATGCTGGAATGCAGTGTTTTTCTTTTCATAAAACATAACGCTTTACTCTTAAACTAAAAAGTTTTGGTCTCATCCGTCCACAAAACATTCTTCCAATAGCCTTCTGGCTGGTCCACATGATCTTTAGCAAACTGCAAACGAGCAGCAATGTTCTTTTTGGAGAGCAGTGACTTTTTCCTTGCAACCCTGACATGCACACCATTGTTGTTCAGTGTTCTTCTGATGATGAATGGTGAGCATCAACAACTCTCTTTCTCGGAGGTTCTCAGAAATCTCCTTTGTTTGTGCCATGACACACTTCCACAAACATGTGTTGTGAAGAACTGACTTTCATAGATCCCTGTTCGTTAAGTAAAACAAGGTGCCCACTCACAACCTGATTGTCATCCCTTTGACTGACTCTAATTTCACCTTCAAATTACCGTATTTTTCGGTCCATAAAGCGCACCAGGTTATAAGGCGCAATATCAAGGATCGGCTGCTAACGGGTCTATTTTCATACATAAAGCGCACTAGGTTATAAGACGCATGAAATGAAACAAAACTTTTAAGTTCCCTCGGAAGCTCAGTTTGTTTACTTTACCTGGCGCAGGGTGTCTTCTTGCTTCCTCCACTTCCATATCATTGATTCGTTAATGTTGAATTCTCTCGCAGCTGCTCTATGTCCGTGTTGTACTGCGTGACCGATAGCGTTGAGTTTGAAATCCACTTTGAAAATGAATGAATAAATGCACGTACCCTAATGCTGAAGCACATACAGTATTACTCCGCGATGCTGCGCACTACGGTGGCCGTAAGCTTCGTAATTTACCAAGGCCGTGCTAAAACATTTTGACAGATTTATGAGCGCCGTGTACCATCTACAATCGGTTCTACGTCAGAAAGCATAACCAGAATTAATGCATACATTAGACGCACCGCATTTTAAGGCGCACTGTCGATTTTTGAGAAAGTTAAAAGATTTTAAGTGCGCCTTATGGTCCGAAAAATACGGTAACTGCTAATCCTAGAGGTTCACATATTTTTGCCTCTCACTAAAATGTAATATTGGACCATTTTTCTCAAAAAATAAACACAGGGAGGACATGCAGACTCCACACAGAAAGGACCCAGACCATTCCTCCTGGGGATCGAACTCATGACCTTCTTGCTATGGGTCGAGAGTCTGAGTCAGCACCCAACAGAGTCTGAATCATGTAAACTTTAACGTTTCTCATAATCTGATTAGTCAAGCGTGTGTATACACACTGACCAGATTACTGACAAAATCTGATTTTTGACAGTTAGCGGTTTATTAAGTGCATGTAAACACACTCACTGTCTCCTTTAAGAACCCTCAGCTTTGTTGTTGACACACAACTGCAGCATTGTGTTATGTGCATATACATTGTTTCGGGAAATGGTTCGGATATTTGGATAAAGGGAGTCCAATATCCATTATTTTCTATGGAAAAATCCCTCACTAGTTTCTGTAAATTCAAAATCTCTACTACTTTCGGTGATGTCACTGCAATATAGTAATGTAGTAGAGCAGGGGACTTTTTGATTGGTCCCCTACCATATGTTATCTACAGACTGGAAGAGGGCTTGGCCTTCTCGGTCCACAGATTTTGTTCATCATGTGCAGCAGCGCATGTGTGCACAGTCTCTACTGTCTCACATCTGTTTCTCACATGCAATATACAATGTTCAATAAACAACCATTACATGATAAGTAACCACTGATTAAAACAAAAGGTGCTCAGAAAGCCATTAACTTCCATTATATTCCTGCTCATCATTAGTAATGACAGGTTAGTGATTCGGATAGTGAGTAGGGATTAAAGTATGTTATAGCTTGTTTGTTTGTCTATTTGGTTTATTTAATGTTGCTATTAGCATCAGTAGCCATATCAGCAACACACACAATGTTCCATCTATACACAAGGTTACACCAAGACTAGTCATATACATAAACATTAAAGTCAATGCCAATTTAGCGTAATCATCTAACCTAACACGCATGTCTTTTGACAGTATTAACACGCAAAAGCATGTTTTGTGGGACATGTTTATGTTTCTGTTTTGTAGACTGAATTTACCTAACCCCCTTAACTAGACAATTAACGAGTCATTTTCAATTAGCTGAATGATGGTTCAGATGAAAGCATAAACTGTGTTCTTGTTGCATAGAGCTAGCATTTTGTCCCATACAATACCATGTCACCTCATTACTGTGTTCCCTCCACTTACTTCCAATAGCTTTTTGCAATAGATTTTAAATAGATTCTAAACTAATTTGTCTTTAAATTATCCAAAACCTGACTTAAGAATGGGACTGTGGTAGCCTAGCGGTTAAGGTACTGGACTATGGACTAGAAGGTCCAGGGTTCAAATCCAACCTTTGCCAAGCTGCCACTGTTGGGTCCTTGAGCAAGGCCCTTAACCCACATTTGCTTGGATTGTAAGATTGTATCAATTGTAAGTCGCTCTGGATAAGGGCGTCTGCTAAATGCTGTAAATGTAAGAATGGTTTAAATGTTAGAACACTTGTTTACTAATAACCCATATTGTACAGTTGTAGAGTGCAACCCTGTTTTCTAGGGATAGGCATCTGAGCATCGAGACCTTGAAGAGGAGAAACAGGGTTGAAGTGTGTGTGTGTGTGTGTGTGTGTGTGTGTGTGTGTGTGTGTGTGTGTGTAAAACATTTTATGTCACTATAATTTTTTATTGTGTTGTCAGTACCCATGACTCAGTGTCTTGCTATTTGAGACTTACGGGACAGGTGAGCTGGAACAGGGGAAATACAAAAAAAACCTGCTCAACTACTGAGATTTGTGAGTTACTGTAATCTCTTTTTCTTCAATGAATCACCCCAGCTACTCCTACACAAGTCCCCATACACATAAACTGTAGGCTGAAACCATTGAAACTATAAAGTGTAAGGTGAATGCCCACAGTTTTTCACAAATTGAGTCAGTTTATATTATAACTCTGTTCCTGGTATAGTCAAGCTACTGTGTGGACACCTCATACACAGAAACTCTGCTGGATAATCCAAGTCCTTGTAATAGTCACATGACGTACAACAGGGAAATTAATCAGCACAAATGGGAATGCCCTTACATAACATATCACTGGCACACACAAACTTAAGCACATTCCCACACAGGTTCCTATCATTCAGACCCATTTCTGCTTAGCAGGGGCAAAATAGTTTCATAACACACCCACACACTCACCAAAATAGAAACTATTACATTAGCATAGTACAGTAAGTATTAGTTCCTCTTCTCTTTTACTGTTCCTAGAGTCTGCCCCACATGCACATACAGTACATAGCACACTGGTCATTGTTAGTACTTTACAAACCAAGTACCTTCCAATGATTGTGTTCACTGATCTGTGTGTGCTATTGAGCTCTTTTTCTCTTTTCACATATTACCAAAACTGCTTCACACAACAGACAGTATAACATTCAGAAGAGGTACTGTTCTGCTATATATCCACAAGATTGGCAGTTGTGACCACACTCGCCATTTATAGAAAGAGAGACCATTGGTTTCGTGCATACGTTCACCAGATCCACATAAAGTGGTGTGAAAAAGTCTTTGCCTCCTTCCTGATTTCCTCATTTTTTGCATGTCTGTCACACTTAAGTGTTTCGGAACATCAAACCAATTTTACTATTAGTCAAAGACAACACAAGTAAACACAAAATGCAGTTTTAAATGAAGGTGTTTATTATTAAGGGCCAAACCTACATGGCCCTGTGTGAAAAAGTGATTGCCCCCTAAACCTAATAACTGATTGGGCCACCCTTAGCAGCAACAACTGCAACCAAGCGCTTGTGATAACTTGCAATGAGTCTTTTACAGCTTTGTGGAGGAATTTTGGCCACTCATCTTTGCAGAATTGTTGTAATTCAGCCACATTGGAAGGTTTTCGAGCATGAGCGGCCTTTTTAAGCTCACAGTCACAGCACACAGGACTTTGACTAGGCCACTCCAAAGTCTTCTTTTTGTTTTTCTTCAGCCATTCAGAGGTGGACTTGCTGCTGTGCTTTGGATCATTGTCCTGCTGCAGAACCCAAGTTCGTTTCAGCTTGAGGTCACCAACAGATGGCCGGATATCCTCCTTCAAAATTTTTTGGTAGACAGCAAAATTCATAGTTCCATTTATCACAGCAAGTCTTCCAGGTCCTGAAGCAAAACAGCCCCAGACCATCAAACTACCATCACCATATTTTACTGTTGCTATAATGTTCTTTTTCTGAAATGCTGTGTTACTTTTATACCAGATGTAATGGGACACACACCTTCCAGAGAGTTCAGCTTTTGTCTCGTCAGTCCACAGAATGTTTTCCCAAAAGTCTTGGGGATCATCAAGATGTGTTCTGGAAAAATTGAGACAAGTTTTAATGTTCTTTTTGCTCAGCAGTGTTTTTTTCGTCTTGGAACACTGGCATGCAGGACATTTTTGCCCAGTCTCTTTGTTATGGTGGAGGCATGAACACTGACCTTTACAGAGGCAAGTGAGGCCTGCAGTTCTTTGGATGTTGTTGTGGGGTCTTTTGTGACCTCTTGGATGAGTCATCGATGCACTCTTGGGGTAATTTTGGTCTGCCGGCCACTCCTGGGAAGGTTCACCACTGTTCCATGTCTTCTCCATTTGTGGATAATGGCTCTCACTTTGGTTCGCTGGAGTCCCAAAGCTTTAGAAATGGCTTTATAACCCTTTCCAGACTGATAGATCTCAATTACTTTCTTTCTCAATTGTTCCTGAATTTCTTTGGATCTCAGCATAATGTGTAGCTTTTAAGGATCTTTTGGTGTCCTTCACTTTGTCAGGCAGGTCCTATTTAAGTGATGTCCTGGTTGAGAACAGGTGTGGCAATAATCAGGCCTGGTTGTGGCTAGAGACAGTGAACACAGGTGTGATAGACCATAGTTAAGTTATGCTTTAACAAAGGGGGGCAATCACTTTTTCACACAGGGCCATGTTGGTTTTTCTCCCTTAATAATGAACACCTTCATGTAAAAACTGCATTTTGTGTTTACTTGTGTTGTCTTTGACTAATAGTAAAATTGGTTTGATGACATTTAAGTGTGACAAACATGCAAAAAAATAGGAAATCAGGAAGGGGGCAAACACTTTTTCACACCACTGTGGAGAACAAAACAATTTTACTAGTGAATTAATGAATGTTAGTCTTCATCACTGTTATCTTCAAATATCAAATCTAATATTTCAGATGAAATTTAATCATCAAACCCAGGTAATCATTTCAGCTTTAACACTAATGCCACGTCTTTGTGTCTTGAACACATGCAACGTTCGGAATGTACCAGGTTTCCCCTTTCACACATGAGAGATCCTTTGCTCACGAGGTGAGGAATAACAATAATACATACAGTGGGTTGAATGCAATTTATGTTCATACACAAGGCTTAGTGTGTATTTAACACAGCGACAGATGTTACTTCCTCTGGAAAAACAACCTTACCACAGTTCGTAGTGTCTTTTTAACACCTGTGTCTGTTAAAGCACTGGTTTCTGTATGTGCAGAAACTTACAAGGGGCAGTCATGAGATCCTATACAGGTCAATATCCATTATCAGTTTTCTTGTTTGACAAAGCAAGATAGCAATTACTTCAAACCTTTCAGATCTACGCTGCCCTCTTTGAAGCCCTCAGCCTACCAGTGTCCCTGATTGCGAGAAAAAAGTAAACAATGGCCAACAGGCAGATGCACGTGAAATAACCGCGTGACAAATGCGTACAATGAATGTGAGAGTACGGCACCTGACTGGGCTCACCTGAGCTCTTGAACAGGCGAGCCTCCAGGTGTCGCCATTACCGCAATCACGCAGCATAAGCAGGTGCATGCGGGATCGCACACCCTGTGAGAATCCCGGTGTGTCCGCCAAATATTATACTCGGTCATGTATTTATTGAGGAAAATGATCCAATATTACACATTAGTGAGTGGCAAAAGTATGTGAACCTCTAGGATTAGCAGTTAATTTGAAGGTGAAATTAGAGTCAGGTGTTTTCAATCAATGGGATGACAATCAGGTGTGAGTGGGCACCCTGTTTTATTTAAAGAACAGGGATCTATCAAAGTCTGCTCTTCACATCACACATTTGTGGAAGTGTATCATGGCACGAACAAAGAAGATTTCTGAGGACCTCAGAAAAAGAGTTGTTGATGCTCATCAGGCTGGAAAAGGTTACAAAATCATCTCTAAAGAGACAGATTGACAGATTGTGTACAAATGGAAAAAATTCAAGACCATAGTTACCCTCCCCAGGAGTGGTCGACCAACAAAGATCAACAGAAGCCTATTGGAAGAATGTTTTGTGAACGGATGAGAACAAAATAGAATTTTTAGATTAAAAAAAAAAAGTGTTATGTTTGGAGAAAGGAAAACACTGCATTCCAGCATAAGAACCTTATCCCATCTGTGAAACATGGTGGTGGTAGTATCATGGTTTGGGCCTGTTTTGCTGCATCTGGGCCAGGACGGCTTGCCATCATTTATGAAACAATGAATTCTGAATGATATCAAAATTCTAAAGGAAAATGTCAGGACATCTGTCCATGAACTGAATCTCAAGAGAAGGTGGGTCATGCAGCAAGACAACGATTTTAAGCACACAAGTCGTTCTACCAAAGAATGGTTAAAGAAGTTCATGTTTTGGAATGGCCAAGTCAAAGCCCTGACCTTAATCCAATTGAAATGTTGTGGAAGGACATGAACTGAGCAGCTAATGTGAGGAAACCCACCAACATCCCAGAGTTGAAGCTGTTGGAATGGGCTAAAGTTCCTCCAAGCCGGTGTGCAGGACTGATCAACAGTTACAGGAAACGTTCAGTTGCAGTTATTGCTGCACAGGGGGGTCACATCAGAAAAAGAAGGATCACATACTTTTGCCACTTACTAATATGTAATATTGGATAATTTTTCTCAATAAATAAATGACTAAGTATAATATTTTTGTCTCACTTGTTTAACTGGGTTCTCTTTATCTACTTTTTGGACTTGTGTGAAAATCTGATGATGTTTTAGGTCATTTTTATGCAGAAATATAGAAAATTATAAAGATTTCACAAACTTTCAAGCACCACGGTATGTGATCATGCATGCTGTTGTGTTAATTGTGAAGTTTATATGGAAACATGGAAGTCTAATGATTTCTAATTTATTTTTGAATGCTGGGTTGATACAGGCATTAATGACTGGAGCTGAGGGAAAAATATTAATAGAAATCAGGAAGTAGCACCCAAGAACCATGAAACGCTCTGAATCCAAGCCAACCTAATCCACTATAATACTGGGTCGATTCTAACATTTTTTTTTGTTGTTGTTGTTGTTGTTGTTTGTATTTGTTTGTTTGGAAATAGCACAGCTGTGTATGAGACTATGCACACAGATTTCACCTGTAATCACCTGCCCTTTGCTCCACGAGTCACCCAGAGGCCCAGAAAGATACAATTATTGTATAGGCCAGCTGAAGGAGCAACAGCCTGAGTGCAAATGGGTAGGTGCGACTGTCAGCATAGCTGCTAAAAGTCCCTGTTCCTGTGAGCCAATACTTTCACATTGAACAAACAAAAGGCATTTAGCGACCCCAAGTGGACACTTACAAGCAAAACAACAACATTTCAGGTGAAGGTATTGTAGATTTGTTGTACAGTACTGTACTGTAATTTGGCATGTCAGTGTTTGACAGTCAGCTGTGTCTAAAATCTGGTGCAAATATAAACAGAATTGGAAGGTTACAAAACGAAAATATATGGGCTGTATATATCAGTGATGTCAAAGCATCAGGATGGAAAACACAACACAATATGCCTTGAAAACAGAAAGTACCTAAACAGAGGAAAACAAGGTTACAGTGGGTTAAAGAGAAGCAATCGTGGAGTGTGGATGATCTTGTGATCCTTTACAAAAACATTCCCTTTCTCTCACAACCAAGCACTGTAGATAACATAGATCTTACAAAGAAACTGTTTTGCCATGACCTGCATTTGATGGTCCCCTTTGATCCTTCCTGATACTGTTTTAATTAAAGAGATCCACTCTTCACATTCTTTGAATTTCACTATATATATACTTTCATCTATAATTTCATTGGACTGCATAGCACAGTTTAATTCCATCATCTTATATTTATCAAAACAAAATCTCCGTATATAAGTATACCAATAAAATATAGTATACTTCTCCTTCTCATGCCCCAATGTTCTAAACTTTCTAGAACATAATAAAGTTTTATGGTATAAAAATCCTTGTTTATAACCCTACTACAATACACAGAGATTTGTAAAAGCTAGCCAACAAGATCTACAATGCATTGAGAAATCTTCATACCCTTTCACTTTCTTCACATTTTGTAGTGTTGAGGCCTTGTGCTAACATAAAAAAAATCAAGTTTTCCCCTGTCAGTCTGCACCCAATACCCAACAATGACAAATTGAAAATAGAATTTTTGAGTTTTTTGCAAATTTATTAAAAAGGAAAAAGCAAAATTGCACATGGACACTTGAAATTTAGCTCTGGGAGTCGCCAATTTCTCTTGATCATCTTTGAGATGATTCTGCACCTGGTTTGGAATCCATCTGTGGTAAAGTCAGTTGATTGGTCATGATTTGGAAAGACACACACCTGTCTATATAAGATTTAACAGTTAACAATGGATATCAGAGCAAAAGCCAAGACATTAGTAGGAAAGAACTGCCTGTAGAGATCAGAGACTTGATTGTAGAGGCACAGGTCTGGAGAAGGCTAAAACAAATTCTGCTGCACTGAAAGATCCCAAGAGCATAGTGGCACATAATTCATAAACAGAAGAAATTTGGAACATTTTTTGGAAATTTGGAAAGTCGGCTGCCCCATCAAACTAAGTAATCAGGGGAGAAGGCCCTTGATAAAAGAGATGACCAAGAACCCAATGGTCACTCTGGTTGAGCGCCAAATCCTGTATGCTGATGGCACTCCACCAATCTGGGCTTTATGGCAGAGTGGCCAGACAGAAGCCTGTCCTCAGTAAAAGATACATGAAAGCCCACCTGGAGTTTGCAAAAAACACCAAAAAAACCCAGACGGTAAGAAACAAGATTCTCTGGTCAGATGAATCCAAGATTTAACTTTTTGGCTTAAATAATAAGTGCCATGCTTGGAGGAACCAGGCACTGCTCATTACTTGAACAATACCATCATTACAATGAAGCATGGTGGTGGCATCATGCAGTGTAGGTGTTTTTCAGTGGCTGGGACAAGGAGACTGGTCTGGGTTGAGGGAAAGCTAATTGGAGAAAAGATACTCTTAGATACATAGATATTCTTAATGAAAACCTGATCCAGAGCACTCAGGACCTCAGACTAGGTCGAATGTTCAACTTCCAACAAGACAAAGTATAAAGTACAAACAAGACTAAGCACATGGTCAAGACAACACAGGAGTGGCTTAGGGACAACTCTTTTGAATGTCTTTGAGACCCTTTGACTTCTCTGGATAGACCTGAAAATGGCTGTCCACTGACGGTCCCCATCCATCTTGACAGAGCTTGAGAGGATCTACAGAGAATAATGGCAGAAAATCCCCAAATCCAGGGGTGCAAACCTTTTCAAATCTAAAATCAAAAGCACAGATTCTGCCTGTTTAGTGCCACCTGCTGTTGTGAGTGCACAATACATGCATAAATGTAGTCCACAAACTCTGTAGGCTCTGAGTTAGGTGTTCTGGACCCTCTCATGGCCCCGAACAAGAGAAGTGGGGTCAAAATTGGAACCTTCTTTCATACATACTGTACTCTAGTTCCCATTGTTTTTAGGGTATCACACACTGCACTCTGTGTTGTATAGCTCATTACATTTTTCTGTCAGTATATATTACTCTTATTACTAATGTTACTAAAAAGTATATTTTGCAGTCATGGCAACAAATCAACAATTACAAAATAAATTGGATTAAACTGAATTGATGTTAGTGGCTTCAGTAGAAATAAATTCTATGAAGATCCCTTTCTGTCACTGAAGCCATGCCGCAGTAACTGGATCCAGCACCTGCATGTCAGCACGAAGAACTGAGCTGCTTTGTGCCCTTAATGAGACACTCTTGCACATTCTCACACTCACATTCCAACCAGACGAAAAGAGAGATTGGGATGTGGACAGAGAGAGAGGAAGAGGGGTAAATGAGAAGAGAAAAGGCCAAGAGAACACTGGAGATGGAGAGGAGAGAGAGACTCAAACAAAGAGTGAGCTGGAGATCCATGCCAACTTTAAATTCTCTGCCCATTATGGAAACAGCATACTCACATAAACTCTAAATCCTCCATTACTACTGTATTACATACAGGAAGCACAGTGTAGCACAGCAAACAATACAAATGAAGAACTCATTCTGACATTTTGATTTACTCTTTGAACCTCAAATCAAGTGTCCCCAAACCAAACCATTCACACAAAGCTTATTTTCTCTTCCAGACAAGCCGACCTCTTTCCTCAAGAAATTCCATTCACATTTCCAAATATAATCTAATAAAAATATGTTCATCATATTCATCATCACTGCTTCCAGTAGAAGCAGTACAAAGCCAGTACAGTTAATAATAAGAACAATAGCCGCTTGGGTGGCACGGTCTAATATGCTAATCCATCATAGCAGTGACTCAGGTTTGAGTGTCAACGAGGCCAGGACAGGTATGACATGCATACGTTTGACTATGTCTGAATGAAATGAGACAAGTCAGGGATCCTGTGATGGACTGGTGCCCCATCCAGGGCATATTTCTGCCTCTTATCTGTTTTGTTCCAGTGATAGATTACAAAGTCCCTGTGACCCTGACCACAAAGCAGGGGACAAAAGTAAATAATTAATTTTAAAAAAAAAATGCATTCAAGTGGTGCAGTGGCAATTTTGCCAACCTCTGCAGTAATCTGGGTACGAAATCTGGCTTTCAGCTTGGTCTGGCACGATACAAGCAGTGTCTGTGGAGGGGCAGGTTGGATGGAGGATAAAAAATTACTCACCTGTGACTGAAACATACCTATTAGCATGTGACACTGCCACAAATTCTCACGAGAATTTCCTGTAGACTGGGACTTTTGCTACTACTGGTAGACCTGTATGACTTTATGCTTCGATACTTCTGAAAATTCAGCTACTTCCTTCACACTATGGCCTTTGGCACAGCCAAAGGCAATCACTCCTTTTTGCCAATCTTCTTTTATGTATTTTCCATACATCAAATGAGACATTCACTGCACTGTACCACCTCTTCTCAATCTACGAATCCTGTCTCACACCCTGCAGGCTTTTATAGCCTTGTGCAACGCCATCTGCAGGAGCCTGAAGTTAATACATCCTTAAACACACGAGGTGACTAACTTTTTCTGGGGAGTAAATATATTGAATGTTTTATATGTCAACATTATCAGATTTTCACACAAGCCCTAAAAGCAGATTAAGAGAACAAATTAAACAGACAAAAACATTGTACTTGGTCATTTTTTATTGAGTAAAATGATCCAATATTACATATCTGTGAGTAGCAAAAGTATGTGAACCACTTGGATTCGCAGTTAATTAGAAGGTGAAATTAGAGCCATTGCAATAAATGGAATGACAAACAGGTGTGAGTGGGTGTCCTGTTGTATGTAATGCACAGAGATCTATCAAAGTATTATCTTAATATGCTTTGGAAGTGGCATTAACAAAGGATATTTCTGACATCAGAAGAAGACCTATCAATGCTCATCAGGCTGGAAAAGGTTAGAAAACCATCTCTCAGTTTGGACTCCACCAATCCACAGTAAGACATATTGTGTACAAATGTACGACTTTCAAAACCATTGTTACCCTCCTCAGGAGTGATCGACCAACAAAGGTCACTCCAATAGCAAGGCGTGTACGGTGAGGTCACAAAGGACCCCAGGTTTACTTTCGTGCAACTAAAGGCCTCTCTCACATTAGCCAATGATAACATTCATAAAAAGCAGTTATTATTAATTTTGTGTCATGAAGCCTTATGCTATTATTATAATGAAGGAAATTGACCAGATAACAGAAATAGGGGGCTAGGCATAAAATGTCAGTGAAAACAAAGTGTATGTCTCTTTGTAAGCAGCCATAAACTCTTCAGCTTTTTCTGGTCAGCCCTCTGCTCTGACACCATAACAGAGCACCTCTCAATCCTGTGACCCCTCTCGGCATGCTTCAGTTCACATTTCCCCTTGCACACCCCTCTGTCCTCTCATGAGCTCTGCCAGAGCCATACATGGCTTCTCTCCAACTGTATTCAGTGATTTGTACTACCAGGCTCCACAGGCAGATCTCTATCGGAGGATTTAGAGAGGTATCTGGGTTTAGTGTCATCAGTACAGTGAAGTCTCACTATATAAGCAGTGTTTTGTTCTACCTTAATACTTCAGAATCTCATGTTCGTATATTGTCATAACTATATATCTCAATATTTTTAAATAAATTTCCAAAATTATGTTACAGCCCCTGTCTAATATTGTTTGTCATATGCCAGATTGCTTAATTCTCAGTGCACATACACATTACAACTGCATGCTGTATGAATGGTTTAGAACTGCAAATGCAACATTCCCAGGATGTTTGAAATGATCAGTGGTAAATCTTATAGTGTAAGAAGTAAGGTGGTCAAAATAAATGTGTTAAGAGCCATTATATTTTAAACTCTGTTAATGACATTTTCGTTATTTGGTCATGTGAGATGGCTATAAATACAGGTTGTTTCTTAAATGGATCCATATTCACTGTTCCATACATGCTACTACAGGTAATTCCTTTAAGACTACACAAGAAGTCTGACTTCCTCTTCAAATTCAGCACAGCCATCACACAAAACTGTGTGTTGAGGCCCCCAACACAGAGGTAACAGACACTCAGTGAAGCTTCTGGATCTCTGGGCGTCAGACTCATTTATTTACTTCTATTTTATTTCTCTAGCGCTTTTTACAATAGAACATTGTCTTGAAACAGCTTTACACTTTTCTATTATCCCGGCCCAAAGTCCTAACTGAACAAGCATAAGGTGACAGTGGCGAGGAAAAACTCCTTAAATGTTATAAGGAAGAAACTTTGGGAAAACCCAAAAAAGACCCAACCTCCTTGGGGGTGTCTATGGCAATGATACAGTCATGTATCCATTAAAAATATTCGCACTGGACAACACTCACTGGACAAATGACTTTAGAGGCATCATTTTGAGCCACATGAGAATGGACAGGTTACACTGTCAATGCAACTTGGTATTTGTTGGACAGTGTTTTTGGTTTGTCCCACATTGACTCTTATTGACGATTGGTCGACGTCTCAAAGGGGCAGAACCTTGTAACCTGCTTTCAATCAGTAAATTAGAATCAAGACAGGCTTCTCAAACTTCAACAAATCAGCCCCAGTGAATCTTACAATTTACAATGCCAAATCAGAAAAAGTTCAATTAAAAAATGCAGACTTTTATTTCGTGTTTTGTCTGGTCAACTTCATTTCATTTGTTAATAATCATCTATTCCTGCGTTCAGGCCTGCAACACATTCCAAAAAAGTTGGGACATTGAAGCATTTACCACTCTGTAAAGCTGACATTCCAAAGACAAAAAGGACCACTGTTATTAGCAACAAGTCCAAAAGCCAGGGTCTGTTATGATATGGAGTTGTGTCAGTGCCATTTACACTTCTGTGATGGCAGCATTAATGCAGAAAAGTACACTGTGATTTTAGAGAAACATACTGTATGGTACACATCTTTTCCAGGGACATCTATGCATTTTTCAACAAGACAATGCAAAACCACATGCTGCACACATTGCAAGGTCACGGCTGTGGAAGACCAAAGTATGGATACTGGACTGGCCTACCTGCAGTCCTGACCTGTCCCTAATAGTCCATGGAGATCCATGGAGAATTTTGAAACAAAAAACATCCCTGTTCTGTTGCACACCTTAAGGTGTGGTTTCAGGAAGAATGGGACACAGTAACACCTGAAACACTTAATTGCTTGGTGTCTTCTCAAGCGCTGTGAGAAGGAATGAAAACATTGCAAAGTGGTAAATGCTTTACTGTCCCAACTTTTTTTGCTATGTGTTACAGGCCTAAAATGCATTTTTTTAAATTGGCATATCCATACTGTGCCAACACTTTTCAGATGTCTTGTGCATGTAGATGTCTACTGGTCACAGTATTAGTCTTAGAAACATTTCTAGAACTTTCTCATGGATGTTATTAAGTAGGACTAATCTTACCTTTGGCAGCCCAGGCACGCAGGGGGCTGCTGTCATCTATAACGTGGTAGAAGGTGAGCGGAAGGATGAGGAACGGGCTGTCAGTGGACGTGTCCACCTGAAAGGCCACGTTTCTCTGGTCTAGGCGAACAGTTTCACCTTCTTTAGTTAAAGACGTCTGCAGCAGCTTACCTGTTACCTGCATATAAAGATGTATACGTGTCCAAATCACATACGCAGCACCCAAATACAATTATTCCATCACATGACAATGCATACAAAGCATAAAAAGATTTCAGACAGACGTCCGGTAAAGGTGTCTCATTTAAATTAGCCTGTACTGTATGTTCTAATTAAATTGTATTTGAACAAGAATAAGCACACACACTAACCTGACAGCCCAGAAGCAGGCTCTTACGCATGTTGGCTACACGGATCATGAGACACGGTCGACCCTCATGATTGGCCACTACAGCATGCTGACTGAACTTTACCGTCTCACCACGCTTCTTCGGCCGAGCCACCTACACACAGCACAGATACTATACGCGACACATACACCACTTTATACACTATACTACATAGTATAGTCTATGTATGGTTTCAAACGTGATTGGAACCTTGTCAAAAGCATGGGATAATGGACCCTGTAAATGACTAGATTTGAAACTAAAATCTGTGCATCTGAAAAGAAGCAAGTGAATTGTGGTTGGATCCAGCAGGTCAAAGAACTAAATTATACATCCAAATCTTTATACAATATTTCAATGACCACAAAATCAAGCAACGGACCTGGCTGTCCCAATCCCCTGAAGTAAACTCTGTTGAAAACTTGTGAGGTGAGCTGAGGACCCAGATAGCAGACAGTTCTAGACCAAATATGGTACGGTTTAGTTACAAATAGCACAGTTATGGCAACGGCAATATTTGGCCCATCTGTTGTGAGACGCAATAAAGTCCATCGTGGCATTCAGCCTCTGGGCCACTTGAGGCCCATATGCAATCTACCATAGGTAACATTTGTGCAAGATTTCCATTTGGGGCCAAATGTGTACCACCAAGTACAGTTCTGGCTGTGTACTGGCAGAGAGATTGAGTTGAAGTTGCCTTCATTCCATGGGGGTATGTGAGCTGAGGGAAAAGGTAAAACTGGTAAAAAAAAAAAAAAAAAAAAAGAAAAATGGTAAAACACCCAAAACTGTGCCATTGGCTATCAGCGGAGAGATGTGTCAAGGATGGCCTCATATTCCTTTGTCTGAGTTGTCCAGTCCCTTAAGCTTCTAGAAGACTAATGAATCACTAAATCCAGAGATGAGGTCTGAAAATACATTCACATCCATTAAATAAAGCCTTTTTAAACCCATCTTTACCAAGGATGCCAAAAATTGTACATACATCATCAATGTGGTGCAGATGTTATTCAGCGTTAGGAAGATTCCTAAAGTCTTAGGGTAGTCTTAGTCTTAATAACAAAAGTTCAACTCAATACTTTGTAACATAACCTTTGTTGGCAATGACAGAGGTCAAACGTTTCCTGTAAGTCTTCACCAGATTTGCACACACTGTAGCTGGTATTGTGGCTCATTCCTCCATGCAGATCTCCTCTAGAGCAGTGATGTTTTGGAGCAAAACCAGGACTTTCAAACTCCCTCACAGAAATTTTCTATGGGGTGAGGTCTGGAGGACTGGCTAGGCCACTCCAGGACCTTGAAATGCCTTTTTAATAACGGTGCCACTCTCTTCCCCCCAAAAAAATTGCCCAAGCGGTGTGTTTGGGATCAGTGTCATGCTGGCAAGGACCCAGCCACGTTCCATCTTCAATGCTCTCACTGATGGAAGGAGGTTTTGGCTTAAAATCTCACGATACATAGCCCCGTTCATTTCTTCCCTTACATCGGATCAGTCGTCCTGTCCCCTCTGCAGAAAAACAGCCCGAAAACATGATGTTTCCAACCCCATGCTTCCCAGTAGGTATGGTGTTCTTGGGATGCAAACTCAGCATTCTTCCTTCTCCAGTTGAGTTTTACCAAAATTGTTCTATTTTGGTTTCATCTGACCACATGATATTCTCCCAATCCTCTTCTGGATCATCCATATGCGCTCTGGCAAACTTCAGACGGGCCTGGACATGTACTGGCTTAAGCAGGGGACACGCCTGGTACTGCAGGATCTGAGTCCCTCTCGGCGTAGTGTGGTTACTGATGGTAGCCTTTGTTACTTTGGTCCCAGCTCTCTGCAGGTCATTCATCCAGGTCCCCTCTGTTTAGTTCTGAGATTTTGCTCACTGTTCTCATGATCATTTTGACCCCACGGGATGAGATCTTACATGGGGCCCCAGATTGAGGGAGATTATCAGTGGTCTTGTATGTCTTCCGTTTTCTTACAATTGCTCCCACAGTTGATTTATTCACACCAACCTGCTTGTCTACTGTAGATTCACTCTTCACAGCCTGGTGCAGGTCTACAATTTTCGTTTTGGTGTCCTTCGACAGCTCTTTGGTCTCGAGTTTGGAGTCTGACTGTTTGAGGCTGTGGACAGGTGTCTTTTATACAAATAATGAGGTCAAACAGGTGCCATTGATACAGGTAACGAGTGGAGGACAGAAGAGCTTCCTAAAGAAGAAGTTACAGGCCTGTGAGACCCAAAAATCTTGCTTTTTTGTGGGTGACCAAATACTTATTAATACTTGTTATTTCCTGGATTTTTCTTTCTCATTTTGTCTCTCATAGTTGAAGTGTACCTTTGAGGATAATTACAGACCTCTCTCATCTTTGTAACTAGGAGAATTTACACAATCAGTGGCTGACTAAATACTTTTTTGCCCCACTGTAGTCAACCCAGGCAAGATCTGGGCTGACCCCGCCAAGGTGCGTGCTGTAGTAGAGTGACCAACTCTCTCGAATCAGAAAGATCTAAAATGTTTTCTGGGCTTCGCTAACTTTTACCGACAGTTCGTCTGGAACTACAGCAAGGTGGTCCTTACCCACCTCACCTCCCCAACATCCACTTCTGCTGGACCAGTGACATCGCCGCCACCTTCCTCCACCTCAAGGACCTGTTCTCCTCTGCTCCGATCCTCATCCAACCCGACCCCACACGCCAGTTCATCGTCGAGATGGATACTTCGGAGTCTGGAGCCAGCACTGTGCTGTCTCAAAGGTCCGGCCCTGAGGGAAGGTTACACCCCTGTGCTTTCTTCTCCCAACGCTTCTCCCCGGCTGAGGTCAATTATGACGTGGGCAACCAGGAGCTGCTGGCCGTGAAAATGGCCCTCGAAGAGTGGAGACATTGGCTGAAAGGGTCAGCCAGCCCTTTATCGTATGGACTGACCATAAGAACCTCGTCTACATACAGTCTTCAAAAAAGTTGAACTCCGGACAAGCCAGGTGGGTGCTTTTCTTCAGCCACTTTGACTGCTTGCTCGCATATAGGCCAGGCTCCCATAACATTAAGTCAGATGCCCTATCATGTCAGTTCTCGGGCCCCTTCCGACCCCAATCGTGAAGACAGAGACTCCCAGAGGTCCGACCACTATGCTGAGGCACCCACGTACCAGACTTTCATTCCCAAGGCAGCTGTTTCCATGGTTCTACAATGGGTCCACAGTTCTAAATGTCCGACAGGGGTCCTCAATTTTCCTCACAGGTCTGCCATACCTTCTGTAAGGCGCTTGGAGGAACTGCCAGCCTGTCATTGGGTTTCCACCCACAGACCAAAGGGCAGGCCAAAGGTTCCAATCAGGATCTGGAGGACACTCTACGGTGCATCATCACTGGGAGACAGCGCTCATGGAACACACACCTGGTGTGGGTTGAGTATGCCCATAACACGCTGGTCTCCTCCACCACCATACTCTCCCCTTTTGAGGTGTCCCTGGGATACCAACCCCTCATTCCCTGTGCAGGAAGTAGAACTAGCAGTCCCCTCCATCGCAGACCCCCTCAACCGCTGTTGGAAAGTCTGGAAAGCTGCTAAAGATGCTCTCTTGCACCACCACCTCGGTTAACTGACACAGTAAACCCAGTCCCATGTACCACCACGGCCAACTCATCTGGCTCAGTGCGCAGAACATTCCCCTGAGAACCGAGTCAAGGAAACTATCACCGCACTTCATCAGACTGTAAAGGATCGAGAGAATCGTCAGCCCCACCTCCATGCACCTCAAACTGCCACGACACATGAGAATCCACCTGACCTTTCATGTATCGCAAGTTAAGCCAGTACCCACCTCAGGCCTCATCCCCCCCATGTCCGGATAATAAATGGTCTACACTGTCCACCGCCTCCTGCATGTGAGGCGTAGGGGCTAAGGCCTCCAGGACCTCGTCGACTGGGAAGGCTATGGCTTGGAGAAACGCTGTTGGGTCTCTTGGTCCTCCATTGAGGCTTTCCACAGAGCCCACTTGGACAAGCCTGCTGCACTGTCAGAAGCCAATGCTTGACGGAGGGGCGCTGTTACATGGCTGGCCCTGTCGAGAGCCTCTCAACCTGTATATAAAAGACGATATGTGTTGTTTTTGTATTTTCACTGTTTTTCAGCTCTGGTAGCATCGTGTGGTTACAGAGCAGGGCTACACCCTTCCGACGCCTTCCTATTATGCCTGTGTGAAGGGACTCCTTCGCCATCCCTGCCCCCAGTGCACGGGATTCCTGTTGGCAGCAATCAACGCCCTCTTCTTAACGAGCGTGGCTGAGCATGACTGGTTGCTGGTTTTTCAGCATTGCTTACGGGTAACAGCTATTATGATAATGTTTAATTTGCCCTTTTCCAGTGTTTGTTTTCTGTGTGCCCATTATTTCCAAGTTTAACGTGCTTTTACGCTTTGGATATCTGCAGAGATCTTTGTGTGCTGGAACCGCGGATTACCGTTCCTATACACACCCTGGCGGATCGCCCATCGCTCCACGTGCGGATCAACAACCAGAGCCAACCACGCACACATGCACTTGCACTCCACAAACACCATTGTAATTAAATTGTACTTTGTGTTTGCACTGAACTCAAACTTTGATCTCTTGTGTGGCATTGCTGCCATTGGATTCATTGCTCAGGGCATAACAGGTCCAGCTGCAGATCACTGTCACCACCACAAATAATGTATGACAAAGGACTTTCACCAATAACGCTGCTGATTCATTCATATGTGACATCGATTTCCACATCAGAACATTTTTTTCTTTGCTTTTTCTGAGACATTTTGGAGGATTTTTGCTCTGACTCCAAAGTCAAAGTTCCAAAGTCATTGTATGGTCTTCATTTGTTATTCATGGACATGGATTATGGTAATTGTATGCTAATTATAAAGGACTGTGCACCTGCAATCCATTTAATAAAAATTGGTATTCATTAACATAAGCACCTTCTACTAATAAATCTGCTGTTTACGCCGTGTTCATGAATCTGGCAGAGAGTTTTCGGAAATGTCGATTTACGTGTAATTTACTTGCAATTTGCTAGCCTTTTTCACAAAGGTTCATGAATGAGGCCCTTAACTTCTATAAACTGTGTTTTGTTTTACCTTAGCGAGGAAGGTCCCTGTGATGAAGATCTCCATTACCATGGTAATGACTAGCTGCACTATGAGAAGTATTATGGCAACTGGACATTCTTCGGTGATGCAGCGGAAGCCATACCCAATAGTGGTCTGTGACTCCAGCGAGAAAAGAAAGGCACCTGTCAGTGTCTGCACTTGCATCACGCAGGGGGTGTGGTTAGATGGTGGGTCAAACTCTACATGGCGACAGGACACAAAAGTTACATAGCACAGACATAAACATTTCCAGAAACTAGTAAAATTCCTGTTTAAGTAGAGCCTACACTCTATTAATAAGTGTAATATTTCTTATGAGCATATGCCAAATGTTTTTACCCAGTAGGTCTCCATGCACCAGTGCCACCAGGTACCACAGCAAGCCAAAAACAAACCACGTGCCAGCAAATGTAGCTGAGAACAGAAAGAGTTTGTAGCGCCACTGCATGTCCAGAAAGGTCGTCCATAGGTCACGCAGGTAGAGAGTTCCACGGCCGCGGATGTGCTCGATGCGCACATTGCTCCGCCCATCCTTAGAGAGAACTCTGCGACGCCTCCTTAATGCTGTAGCACCTCCCCCTGTGGTAGCATCGCCTCCTCCACCCAACAAGGGCTTCAGGATGTCAGTCTGTGTCTGGGAGTGACAAACTTTCTGAGGGGATGCACTACGAGATGAAGGGGGAGTGGACGAAGTCATGACTGGAGATTGCAAAAGAGGGGAAATAAAGGCAGGATTTTGTTAAGTAATTTATAGTAAGTGCTAAGAAAATAAATTAAATCAAGTACTTTCCAATTTCAATTCCCATTTCTGAGCTTTTATTAGTTAATAAACACATACTGTATATGATACTCAGCTATTCTCAGTCTTTTTCCAGTGGATGTCTGTTTTAGCTTGCATTTCTTGCTGGCAGTAATTGAACAGATCAACAAATGGGGCTTCACCCAAATGCATACATAAGTGTTTTTCATTACAAATATAATCACCCAAAACACCTCAAAACTTTGTTACAACTACTTGAAGACCAAAGAAGATCGATAAGTGCTAACTGCTAAGGAATTTCCTCTACAATCATTCGATGACATACAACATTGAGCATTTATGGGGGCACTTGAACAGAGAGCCAAACATTCAGTAACATCACAATAAATCATGCTGAGAAGGCATGGAACATCATTTTTTGCACAAACACAAGTACGCGCTTTTTTACAACGAAACCGTTTAATGTCCGAGGTCTTAATAGTTATAATAGGAAATAAAAATCTGTATCATATACATTTAATTCATGACTGAATTACAGAAAACTAGCATGAGAAAACAACACTGTAACGTGCCTTCCTTTTTTGTTTTTGGTAAGTGTAACAATGATGTAAGCTGGAGGGCTTGCATCAATCTAGTTTTAACTCCCCCCTGCCGCTCTTCTGTTTAGACAGCAGGTGGGGCTGTTGCCACCTGCTGTCCTTTCCTATAAATACCCCTCATCCTGTGCAATTCCTTTGTCTGGCTTCTTCACATGGTGGTTTTTCTTGGCTCCCATTTTGCTCCTGTGTCTTATGCTGGTTTGTCTCCTTCTCTTTGTTGTGCCTTTTTATGTCTTAGTCTCGTGTGCTCTTTGGTTTCTAGTCTCTTGTGTAGCTGTGTTTTATTAGTAGCTTGTTGTTGTCTATTAGCCTGTTTGTTTGTTAGCTTAGTGTGTGTTCTTTGTTAGCATTAGCCTTGGTTTCTTAGTTTAGTTTTGTTTGGTCTGTTTATGTTTTGCACTATGTCTCCTATAAGTAAACCTGTATCACTTGCACTTACGTCTGCCTTTCTTTTCCTTCAATGTCCTGAGCATGACAGTAAGCCAGACCAGATAATAGATGTAGTGTCTCCTATGGTGCATAGTATGTGGTCAGACTCGTCTCATGATGAATATTCTGAGGATCACCTCAAGTTTATCAGCCTCCCTTAACCTTTTGTGGAGATCCCCAGTCCGGAGGGTGATGGCCCTCCAGAACCCAAACTGTGGTCTCACCCGCTCAGCTAAGAAGCACCACAGAAAGCGGAGGACCACGCCTGCTAGCTCAAAGCCTGAGCCCACGCTCGCTAGCACCATGCTCGCATCACTGTACGCTAGCCGCCAGCCTGGGTCACAGCTTGCCAGCCGTGTGCTTGATCCTCTCGCCAGCTGTTCTGGTATGACAAGGACCAAGCCGGATTCGACACTCTTCAGCCCCAGCAAATCACCTGCACCCCCGTGTTCGATCCTGACCCCACCTCACCTGGCCATGGCAGAAGTCCAGCAATTCGGGGGGTCTTGGGATCAGTGCATACTGCCAGAGAAGGGATAGGGTTTGACTTGACTTGACTTGACTCATCGTAGACTTACGGGCTGTGCTCAGAGCTGTCAACTCGGCAGTGATCTCGCAATTAGTCTCGTGTCTGTACCTCCTCTTTTTCGGCCCCCTGCTTTATTCTCGTCCGTGTTTTGTTCTGCTTCCTTTGATTAGTTTGGGTCTGTCTGGTTTTCTTGCCATTATGTTCCTGTTGTTTGTGCTTTGGCGACGCGCCTTCAGAGGGGAGTTTATGTAACGATGATGCAAGCTGCAGGGCTTGCATCAATCTAGTTTTAATTCCCCCTGTCGCTTTTCTGTTTCGACAGCAGGTGGGGCTGTTGCCACCTGCTGTCCTTTCGTATAAATACCCCTCTACCTGTGCACTTTATTTGTCTGGTTTCTTCACATGGTGGTTTTTCTTGGCTCCCATTTTGCTCCTGTGTCTTATGCTGGTTTGTCTCCTTCTCTTTGTCTTGCCTGTCTGTGTTTTAGTCTCTGTTCCCTTGTGTAGTCTCGTGTACTCTTTGGTTTCTAGTCTCTTGTGTAGCTGCGTTTTATTAGTAGCCTTGTTGTTGTCTGTTAGCCTGTTTGTTTGTTAGCTTAGTGTGTGTGTGTGTTCTTTGTTAGCATTAACCTTGGTTTTAGTCTCATGTGTTTTTGTATGTTAGTTTTTTCTGTTATCATTCTTAGTTTAGTTTTGTTTGGTCTGTATATGTTTTTCATTATGTCTCCTTTAAATAAACCTTTATCACTTGCATTTATGTCTGCCTCTCTTTTCCTTCCATGCCCTGAGCGTGACAGTAAGTATTTACATTTTTTGAAAGATACAAATAAATGAATTACTGTATTGCACAATACTGTTTTAATTAATATTATTGTTTAAAATAAAACGATGAATTACACTAAATTAAACAAAGCATCTAAATTACTATGTGCCTACGGTAATGTTCGGTCAAACGTCCATTTCAGTCAATGTCCTATTTCACAGAATGTAATGTGGACGTTAAATGGCGTACATCTGTATTTATGTATTTTGTAAGACTTTTCATTCAAATTGTCAGTCACTCAGAAATAATTTATATTGACTGTATGGTTTGTAATGAAATACTTTGTATCAAATTTGAGAATAATACAAAATGTACATTAAATAGTGGTCTCAAACTTTTGGCCCAAACTGTATATACATACATACATACGTACGTACGTACATACATACAGACACACAGACACAAACATGCAGTTATGTGAAGACAGTAGATAAAGTAAAGAGATGAAGCCTCACCCAATACATAGAAAATGGCCCAGCAGAGACAATTAAAAATCCACAATATTATGTGGATATGACAGAACAAGGTAGGAATTAAGCCATAAGAAATCTGAAAAAGGGGCTCTTGCTATCTGAATACTCACTTCCATTTGGATACTGGGGCTAGCTATAGCACCTCCTTTTATTTATTTATATATATATATATATATATATATATAATATTATTATTATTATTATTATTATTTTATTTTTTTTTCAATCATTTAGCTGACACTCTTACCCAGAGCATTTTACAATAGATAAACGTTACAATGTACAACACAAGCATTTGCCAGCAACAGTGGCAGCCTGGCATTGCTGGTGCTTAAACCCTAGACCTTCTAATCCATAACAGTCCAAATTGGTCTGGGACTCCAGTAACAGATGAGTGTGTTCCAGCCAAAGACATGATACCCAAAAAAACATGTATCTGTAGCACACCAAACCACATCAAACCACACTCTGCACCTCGTACCCTCCGAGACACAAGCTTGGCTTGACTGGATCCTCCACATAAGTTTAAAGGAAGACAAGCATCAAGACTCTTCTCCATCCTGGCACTCAGGTGGTGTAATGAAATTCCACTTAATGTCTGAATGGCTGAATCTCTTGTTGTCTTCAAGCGGCAACTAACGACTCACCTCCTCACTCAGCACTTAAGTGAAGACTGAAAATGTAACTACGTATAAAAAAAAAACATCCCTTTGTTTGTTTTGTTGATTTACCTACATCAGATCCTACGAAGTTCTGGTTGGGTTGTGTTCTTAGGCTATTGTTTACTTGTACTACGTTTTGTCTGCTAGGAAGAATACAAAGCACTTCTGTAAGTCGATCTAGATAAGGGAGTCTAAATGCTGCAAATGTAAATAACTGCATACACATGCATGTCTATATTAGTTGGATATTGGTGTTTTTATGTCCTGAAAATTGATATATATACACACACACATACAAGACATAGACGGAAGTTTTTTCTCTGACCATATATTGTATTGACAGCCAAGGGAAAATTTGCCAAATACAACAGCTGACTCAATCACGTACTCGTGTGTATATATGTACATCTCAGTCTCCTGAATTTGAAAAATAGTCAACAAGGTTTCTGTTACCTTCTTTTTTTTTTTTTTTATACAAATGTATACCCTTTGGTGCACTAAAGAGAAAAAATATTTGATAGTAAGGACTATTCTGCCATTTTGTGGACTGTGAGAACCTCATCACCCCAGCAGTCGTTTAAAGAACAGGTCCAATGAGATACCATCTTAGACAAAATGGCGCCAATGGGGTGACCCTGAAAACAGCACTCTCTTGCCATTGCACATCTAGGACTTTACGCAGGCCTTTCAATGGCACTGAACCAACATCACAGCATGGCGTCTGGAATAGGTACTACTGATGCTATCTAGGACAAAGCAGGGTAGCAATTCCTCCTGAGACTTGTGCTACATGGTCACTCTGAGACCCAGGGTTCTGCTGTCTACAGCTCTCCATTCAGATACCCAGCTGCTCTGGCACTTGAAGCAGGACCCATTGAATCAAGTAAGGCAGCTGGCCTCTCTTTGCCTGCTCTTCTTTTTACTACAAACTCACTCACATGTCACCGGTCATGATCTGGGGGGGAGAGACAAGGGTGGCTTTTCAGTATTCGAATCCAAGGAAAAAAGAGAGAAAGTCTGGGCTAACAGAGAGAAAGTCTGGAGGTCTGTATTAAAAGCCATGAACATTATAGTGTTTAAGCACTTCTGCACTTCTGCATGGTTCTAGAACTTAATCATATATTAACTATACCTGTATTGAGCAAATAATAAAACATAGCAATTCATCAACTGAACGATTAAAGATGGAAATCTTTCATCTTTTTTTTATTGGTTACTTCAACTTCTGTCCATGGGCGGCACAGTGGTTTCCTCCCATAGTCCAAAGACAAACGTGTTAGGTTAATTGGTGTTACTAAAGTGCCGCTAGTGTGTGTGTGTGTGTGCAAGTGTATGTGGCTGCACCCTATCTAGGGTTGTTCCTGACTTGTGCCCTTTGCTGCTGTTTAGGCACCAGTTCTCCCGCAACCCAGTCTAGGATTAAGCGGATAAGAAAGTGCAGGAATGAATGAACTTCTGTTCATTCTGCTAACAGTTTGTAACTGGAGTTTATGGTGTGTTTCCAATAGCTGTAGGGATTGCTATTTCTTGCTCATATTATCATAACATCAATTTCAGAACTTTATTGAGTATCAGTTTATAGCTCTCTGATATTTTCAAATTTATACTGTAAACTATACCTAACACAGCACAGTTCGTAGTTAAAGTGCTTTACGATTGATGAAACAAGCCAAAAAATGTCTAGTAAATAATGACTAGTTGAATAGTTCAGTCTCAGTGTTCAGTGTCCCTTTCAGTGTTGTGCCAGTTCACAGCTTTTCTGAACTAGTTCAAGTTCAGTTCATACATGCTCAAAGTGAACAGTTCACGTTCAAAGTTCACAATTTTAATTCTGAACTAGTTCAAAGTTCAGTTCATTTTACTTTTTTCGTGA